>PVKZ01004667.1:0-74448 GCA_004027375.1 Macroglossus sobrinus | reverse complement strand
AATGGGAAAAAAAAAAAAAAAAAAAAAGAAGGGTTGGCAGCTGGCGAAGTTCCAGGAAGGTCCCAGGAAGCAGACATGATAGTATTGGTCCACAGGCTGACCACTCCTTTGAAAGACCAGTCTCTGCCTCCGAGAGGCTCACATCCCAAAGGCAGGAAAAGCTCCTTTAAAAGACGGATGAGCATCTGCTGCCAGGAATCCCCATCATATCCCTCCTCTCTGGCCGTCCACCAGAATGGAGCCCTGGAGAGCAAGGCCTTGGCATTCTGGCCCATCCATCCACCTAGCATCTGGAGGGTCAGCATGCTTGATAAACAGACCCAGAGATGGATGGCTGCAATGGAAGGAGAGAGACGGAAGGAAGGGAGGGAGGGAGGGAGGTGTGGAGTGTACGATGAGTAAAAAAAAGAAATTCCATGACATCAGGGGAACTAAAGATAAGAGAGGAAAATGAATAAAAGCCAAATGTCCATTAATATGGAATGGCTGAAAAAAAAAAACATGGAATACTATGCAGCACTTAAAAAATAATGTCTGTGTATGCACCTATACACCCACAAAGGATCTCCAAGATATACTATGGAGTAGAAAATGAGTCTGCTGAACTATGTCACTCCCTCCAGCGCTAAATGCCACAGAGTCCTTGGAGCCAGGGCCAGGCCGGCGGCTGGGCCGGCGGGAGGGGAGGGGTGGGGGTGTTGAGAGGACAGCCAGGCCAGCGCACGGCCTCGGGCTGTCATTTCCGCCCATAGGAAAGGCAGGCCATGATGTCTCCAGGTCTCTGGGCACCAGCGATCACGTGACCTAGTTTCCCATCTGGTTTTGCTTCCTACTCCCTGTTCCTCAACATTAGACATTACGTGTAGTGATTTTGGAACAAAATAAACTCAGTGAGCTCCCCTCACCGCCTGGCCCCCAGCCCGCGATAACCCATGAAGAGCAATTCGGCTACACTGAGTTACAAACTGAAAACCGATGGGCTCTCTCTGGCTACCGGTGTCACCCATGGGATGTTTCTAAGTATTTCTGAATTCATTGCCCGCCTCTTAAAATTCAGGAAATCTCATTGCATTATAAAGTCCAAAAATTAATGGAGCAGCACTGGTCCCCCATAATCCATAGCTCCCTGGATGCTGAGGGAGAAACGACCCTTTATCCAGAGCAGGCATCCTCTAAACTGGCCACAGTGCCACCCCTCAGAGACCACCTGGCCTAAACCCATCCCAGACGAAGACGCTGAGGCTCAGAGAGGTGAGTAGATGTGCCCAAAGTGTCACGGCAAGCCAGGGGCAGGCTGGGACCCAGAACTCAGCATTCCGCACACACACACCTGTGTGTGTCCCGGCTGCCTGCCAGGTGATACCTCTGCTCACTCAGAGCCAATCACGGCCTCAGGAAGCAGGCGGTCTACTCGGCATTTGGCTAGAACGAGGCTCCCAGGGTGCCCCTGGTTCCAGAATGACATCCAGCTCAGGCAGAAGTCACGCCTCCTGCGACACAGTGGCCCAAACACGTGGCGCCACAATTAGCCGAGGTCCAGTCATCGGGCCAGCTCTTGCGCAACGGTATTCTCGTCCTCGTGGTTTCCACATCCAGAGGTACGATACTTCCCTAAAAATCAATTGTCCCTAGCAACCCACCTACACAGTTCTTGGAAAATGTGGGTTCAACATTCCACCTCACGAAGAAAACAAGGAACAAAGGGCGAGGGAACTTCATCGCCAGGAGCCCGCGCCTTTCATTCTTTTCACACCAAGATTCTGCCAAGTCACTGAGGTCAATGACCCGGGCCCTTGGGGCTACAGGATTATTTTTACCAACAGGGGCCGGGTTAGGAGGCTCCACCTGCTTTAATACCCAAGGACCGAGAGACACTCAATAGCTTCAAGAGGTCGGAGGTTAGGGAGACTGAGAACGGCCAGGAAGGAAGATGCTGGAATAATCCATTTCTGACCCAGGGAGAGAGATGGCTGCATGCCATTCTGCTTCCCAGAACCTGGGAGGGGCCGAGACACGAGAAATGCAAAACATCGGTCAGATAAAGAGGTGGCTCCCCGGAGATCATTTCCCAGACTTCCAGACGAACAAGGAGACGGCTCTAGATTTGAGAAGAGGCAGCATCCCATCATGGGGGGCGCCTGGCACAGGGTAGGTGCTCGGTGAATATCACACTCACACACACACACACACACACACACACACACACACACACACACACACGTGGTTTCGGACTCTCTTGGCTCATGAGGAAACTCCCAGTTTCCTCTCTGCCCACACTTGCCATCTCGGTGACCCCACCCTGTCCTCAAGGCTGAAAGACCGTAACTCGCAAATATGAACCGAAATATTTATCCCTTACTTTCATGTATTAGTGAGGGCTCTGCAGAGACACAGAGGAAAAAAAGCAGTAAGATCTCTATCTCTATATTTATATATTTATCCCTTCATATGGAGAGAGACAGAATGGCTCACACAGTTGTGGAAACTGGGCCCGCAGGATGGAGACCCCGGGAGAGCTGATGTGACAGCTCGAGTCTGAAGGTCGTCTGCTGGCACAATCCCCACGTCCTCAGGGACCTCGGTCTTTTGCTCTCGGGCCTTCGACTGATTGGACGAGGCCCACCCATACGGTGGCGGGTCATCTGCTTCACTCAAAGTCTACGGACGTAAATGGCAATCTCAGTGACATCTGAACTAATGTTTGACCAAATGTCTGGACACCGTGGCCTACCCAAGATGACACATAAAATTAACCTTCGTATTCTAGACTCCTCTATCCTGCTGTTTCCTGAACACCTGCACCTGACTGGCTGAGGAACATCTGAACATCACAACTCCACCCCTCCCCTCGCCGACACCCGTATGAATACATGAAAGCACATTCTCTACCCGCTCAGGGAAAGCCTTCTTCCGAGACCCCGTGTCTAATCCACAGCAAACTGCATTCACGACACGCTCGCATCTGATCACGCCTCACGGTCTCCTCTGCCGCTGCCTGCATAGGCCACTGTCACCTCTCCCCTGGATTCCTGCCCTATCTTGGCTCGGTGCAATCGTGTTCGAACTGGTCTTTCTGCTTCCATGAGTTGTCACTTTCAGTCCCTCTGAGAAACGGCAGCTCAAGCAATCAGGTTGAAACACAAGTTTGACCTGTGTAGAAGTCCACAAGGACCCCTTCTCAACAGAGAAAGGGCCAACGTCGCCACCATGATGCCCTTTGAGCCATTTCATCCCTGCATCTTTCCTGCTAGAAAGGCTAGACCACCTTTCCCTCACGGGGTGGGGTGGGCAATGGTGTCTGGTCATCTCTCAGTGTCCAAATAAGGCACTTCCTAAAGTCCAGCCAGGACCCACTAGAGCCTTATAAGCCACACAGTGACCATGAAGACACTGGGGCATTAACCTGAGGACAATGGGAGGGGAGGGGTCACTAAAGGGTGTTAACTAAAGAAGAGAAGGGCTCGGGCGGGCGGGGATTTGCCCTTGAAAATAATCCCTAAGGCAGTTGGTGTGGATTGTTCTCCCGATTGCATGTGAAGAGGAAAAAGAAATTGTTGGCCCCCAGGTAGTGAGAGCGGGAGGGAGGAAGGAGGGGAGACACCTGAGCAGGTGCCCGGCCACCTCCAGGAGCTTGCTGCCAAGCCACCACCATGTCACCCGCCCGTGGCCTGCAGCCTCCAGAGGACACAGGCAGAAAGAAGAGCCGATGCTCGTGGCCTGGGAACGAGCCTCCAGTGGGCAAACACACGATGCCAAGTGGAGGGCATGGCAGCGGGGACCTGGTTCTCACTCCCCACCCGCCCATGGCCCTTCTCCTCCCTCTGACTGGCCCTGAGCACAAAGGCTCAACTTCACCACCAGCTCCTCTCTCTGCCCTGAGACCTTGGCTGAAGACTCGCAGAGAGGGAAGAGAGAAACTGCCCTCTTTCCTCCCCAAGTCACAGGGGCCTACTTCAACTGGGCCAGGTTCAAGGTCCCTCGTCCCATTGGGCCCAGTGAAATTGGCCCTCACTATTTCTCAGAAACTTCTCTCTCTCAGTTAAGCAGAGCAGAGCCTGCCGGAGGCTCCTCCAAGCAGTAAAGGAGTTTGGCCCTGACTACGGGGAACCAGGCCCTGACCATGAATACACGGAATTCTCCTAAAGGGGGCCAAGCAAGGCTGGGCGGGAGGGCAGGGTGGCCAGAGAGCCACCTGACCTGACCGTACAGGGCCCTGGAATTCCAGAGACCACCCTCTCTGCAGCACATGAACGGGTCACCCCCTCTCTCAGCACCGAGCACCGCCGGAAATGCGATGATCTCTTTCTTAGCCTGCTGCTGTCACCTGGGTGCCCCACTTGGCCATGACCCCTGTGGGTGCAATGGCTATGCCCAGGGAAGCACCAGGCATGTGGCAAGCGCTAAACAAATACGCATTGAATAATAAACAACACTGCTCGGGGCTGAATGGGGAGAGGACGTCTGGGCGATGCTGGACGGAGCTGGAGTTTCAAGGGGCCTTTCAAGGCCATTTGATCCAAATGTTTAACTTCAGACAGCAAAACGGAAGTGTACACCAGCGACTCCAGCTGGGGCTCAGGGCCCCTCGCCGGGCGTCTTCGGGCTATTTTTCAATCAGTCAAAAACTATCGACCGGAAACGGCACCCTCTTTTCCATAAGGCCGCAGGTGGCCCCTAAAAGATCGAGCTGCTTCTTTGCTTGATAGCGGCCAGAATGGTATCAACCCTGCCTCGTGGCACAGATCAGAAACCCCAACGGGCGGAGATGTTTAAGAAAGGGGAGAAACGAACACTCAAGTCGTGAAGTTGGTTCCGTTGAAAACTCCCTTGAAAGGAGGCAGAACCATGGGAAGGGGTTTCCGGAGCTGGAATACTGGGAATGGTTCATCTGGACCAGTGGTTCTCGACAGAGGATGATTTCGCCACCTCCCAGGGGACATGCCTGATGGGTGGCGGGGACGGGGGGTGGGGCAGGCTCCTGCTCGCATCTAGTGTGCAGAGGCCCAGGATGTCGCCAAACATCCGACACTGCACAGGTCAGCCCCCTGCCACTGAGAGCCCCCCTGCCCCCAACGTCAACAGTGCTAGGCCGGCAGAACACAGGACTCTAAATCGAGAAAGAAACGGGCACAACGCTCGAGTTAGCTGTGAAGTCTCACGAGAAGGCCTGGCAATCGCCACCCTAAGACGTGAGCTCCCTGCCACGAGCTGGGCCTGCCGTGCTCTCTGCTCCGGCCTGAGGCCGCCTCCCCTGTCCCTCCACGCCACCCGCCCTGCCTTCCTCCTGCTGCCCCGCAGTGCCTCGCTCCTTCCCTCTGCAAGGCCTCTGCAGAGCCCGTCCCGCTGGGGACAGGAGCCTTGCCTCTGTGCCCCTCGCTGCGCCAGAGGCCCCGTGAAACACCATCTCTGGCGAGAAGCTGAGCCCAAAATTCTGGCTTTTGATCAGAAGTTGTTAATTATTTGAACTTTTACTCCCATGTGCTAATCTCTCCACTGCAGGAGACTTCCAAATCCCTGGGGATACAGCAACCTTCTACACCCTCGTACTCCAGAGCCCAGCACAGGCCCAGGCTCAGAGCAGGTGCCCGGGGAGTATTTTTTGCATGCCCAAAAGAATGCAGGCGGGGCTGTCATCGAATCAAAATGGATAATGAGCAGGAAAGGCCCAGTACGGGTCCCACATGGGAACTACGGTGTTCACCTGCACCTACCACACAGCAGTGCTTGGACGAACGGTGCTGCTGGTCAGAAGCTGCTGGAGAAACTGCTTTCACTTTGGGCTCTGTGACGGGTTGAAACGTGTTCCCGGAAAAGATTATGCTGAATCAGAATCTCAAGCACTTGTGAATGAAATCTCATTCCGACATAGGGTCTTTGCCGATGCCATCGAGTTAAGATGAGGTCGTACTGAACCAGGGTGGTCCCTAAATCCAATGACTGGTGTCCTCACACGAGGAGAGAGAGATCGGAGACTCGGATGCAGACAGAGAAGGTCACGTGAGGGTGGAGGCAGAGAAGGGAGTGATGCAGCCAAGGACCCGAGAGGATGGCTTGTGACACCAGAACCAGGGAAAGGCATCAAAGCTTGTAATCCCCAGGACTGCCTTCTAGAAGTCATCTGTAAGCACACGCATTTCACACCATGCTCGTGCGAGAGGTGCTCTGTGTGTGTCACACTCGGCACGTTATTTTAAGCATCTCAAAGTGCTCATCTGACATTTCTTCAACCAATATTATTTTGCCCCTGCTACAGGCCAGGCCCCAAGCTGGGCAGTCGAGACTAAATCGTGAGTAAAGCAGATACTGTCCCCACCAAATGGGTAGAGAAAACGAATGTTAAGTAATCAAACAATTAAATTATTACTATGGAAAGTGGTAGAAAGGAAAATCATAGAGTTCTAAAACACCTGGTAATGGGAACTTCAAAATGATCATTTTAAGGGTCTCATCATAGCATACCAGGTGGATACTCATAATGTATTTAACCAGTCTCCATTTACTTTAGTTTGGTTTCAACTTTGTATTATCCTAACTGAAGTTGCCCTGACATAGTGGCAAGCAAAATATTATGTCTATAATGTACTCAAAAATATTTTGGAAGAGAAAAGATGAGAAAAATCAATATTTATAATTGTTAAAACTAGGCAATAGGTATTTAGGGATTCATTATACTATTCCCTCTACTTTCCTGGATATTTGAAATTTTCCGTAACCAGAAGTAAAACAAAACAAAGCAAAACATGATCTAATAGACATTTTCACAAAAGAGCCTTTTTTTTTTTTTTTTATAACTTTCCTTTATTATCTCCTTAGGAGAAAACTGAGAAAGGAGTTTTAGCAGAGCGAAAACACACAGACACTATCAAGGTTATTTCTGCACCCTGTGCGAACCGAACCCCTTGCATGGGGACCCCAGGGCCCTTGCTCCAAACCACTGAGCCACGCGGGCCACTTTGCCACCGCAGAAGAGCTGTGTCAGTGAATGTTCACACCGGTGACACCGTGTCGCAGATTGCTGCTGCTGCTGTAACCAATCACAACGAACTTCGTGTCTGAAAACCACACACACTTACTCTCTTCCAGTTCCGACAGTCAGTCGGGGTGAGCAGGGCCGCTTCCTTCCAGAGGCGCCAAGGGAAGCTGTGTCCCTTGCTCTTCCCCTGGTAGAGGCCGTGGGCACGCCTCGGCCCCCTGGTTGCACTGCTCTAGCCCTTGCTTTGTGGTCACGTGTTGCCAAAGCCCCCGCTGTCTCCTCTGATGAAGACGCTGGTGATGATTACACAGGGTTCCCTTGCACACTCCAGGACAATCTCTCCTTCTCAGGGCCCTTAACTTAAATCACACCTGCAAAGTGTCTGCTGCCACGGAGGTGACAGTGGCAGGGTCTAGGGACTAGGATGGAGGGGGGCTCTATCATCAAGCCAGTCACAGGTTGTTGTGCCTGTCTCCTGCACCATGTGTCATTCACTGTCATTTCCCCAGCACCTAGCATGGTGCCCGCCCTACAGTAAGTGCCCAGTAGATGCAGAAAAGGGGAAAGCAAAGAAGGGGTCCAGGGTGGGAACGCAACTCCTAAAAGTCCTACATCATCTCTGAGCCCCTCAACAAGTGAGAGCAGAGAAGGCCCAACGAGCAGAGATAGGTGTCTCCTGGGAACGCTTATCAATCGCAAGGTGTCGCAAGGCCCCTTACTGGCTGCAGGGTGGACGTGCCCATGGTGGAATGTGCTTGCCCTCCCGGCCCCGGTGTTGCCACAGCTACTGCTGCCTCCACAGCAGGCCAGCAGAGAGCAGCTGGCTCCTTTCATGCCGATTTCCTGGGACTCCCAGGAGGGATGGATGGAGCACCCGGCAGGTTTACTGCTGTGTCTGATGAAGCCACTTTTCCTGCAAGAGAATCAGCAAAACCAGAGACGCCTCCAAATAACTGTGTCCCTGCCACGACCACCCAGAGAGACGGTAAAAACGATTTCTTTACAGCGAGAAAAAGCATCTCAGTAATAGCTACGGCTCCCGCCAAGGCTGTGTCAACACCTCTGTTCTTTTCGACAGATCGGGCGAAGTGAAAATGTCTATGTTCGTTTCTCAGATGGGGAAACCGAGGCAGGGGACAGCAGGAGCTTGCTCAAAGGCACCAGCTGAAAAAAGGCAGAGCAAGGACGCAAGCCTGAGTCTGTCAAACTCTAAGGCTGGACTCTACCCTTGGACACACACTGGCCAAGCGTGAGGGTCAAATGGCATGGCCGGAGCCACAAAGCCCTGTGTGCAGATGGTGCTGGCTGCGAGGGCTGGGCGTCCCAGCTTCCAAGCCAGGGAGGAGCAACCGGAAGCCCCCTCTCTGCTGAACTGAGGGTGTCCCCGCTGACAGAGTCACACGGCCGCTCTGCACACGCGTGTTTACTTCCACGCATGCTCGGCACGGTGTTAGCCACTGGGGACACAGCGAGCGATAAATAAAGGAGCCACAGTCGCTGCCTTCAGGGGAGATTGACCAGGACGTGCTGTGAGTGCCCCCCAGGCCAGGACACAGCCCTGAATTGTGGGCTGGGCCGACACAGGGAGGCGGCAGCTCCAGCTGCGGGCACGGGAAGGCTCGTGGCAAAGGTACAGGAGGACGAAGGGTTTTCCAAGAGAACAGTAGTAGTTCTTGAAGGAGGGATGGGCATCCTCTTTATGAACCTCTACGTCACCAGGAAGATGAGGAAATAAACAGCTGGGGTGGTGTTCGGCACAGGATAAACTCAGCGAGGCGAAGAGGAAGAGGAGGGAAGGACCTGTTGTTTCTGCCTCCCCCGTCCACGCTGCTTTCGCCAGCCCAGAGGTCCGGGCAGAAACAGGGGCAGATGGTGCCATCTTTCCGCGCACGGCTCAGCGCGGGGATGGCCGCCCGGCCTTGCAAATCCGGCCACGTCGCAGTCACCCCCATCGAGGGCCTGGGAAAGCCAACGACGTGTGCAGAGGGGCCGCAGGCACGATGGTGGAGAAGAGCGCTCCGTCAGGCACAGCCTCAGACAGAGGTCAAGGGCTGAACTTGGCATCTTCACTCCTGGGGCTGTGCCACGGGGGGAGAGGGGCAGAGCAGGGGCAGCCACGGCTCCCACCGCAGAATGAGGGCTGGCTTAAGTTTGAGGCCCTTTTCAAAACCAGAGCCCTTAGCCTTTGTCCTCGGGGCCGGAAAGTCCTCCTAACTGGGGAGGCGTGTTGAATCAGCTGAGGCTGATTCACCACCGAAGGCCCTCACCGCCCGTGACACTGGCGCTTCGGAGGCCCCTTTCCCGAAGGCCCCGGGGTTCACTAGAGGGGTCCTCCGCGGTGCTCGAGCCTTTGGATGACCACCCAGCGGACGCCTGTGGGAAACCCATGGCCCAGCCCGCCCCTTGGAAGAAGAGGTCACTTTCTATCCCACACACAGCTTCTTCCTCTCTCAGCCTCCAGCCTTCAGGAAACCCCGTGTGGGAGAACTGGCTGTACGCTTCCCAAAGCTGGGCCCCGTGCGGGTTTGGGCTCTCTCTCTCTCTCTCTCTCTCTCTCTCTCTCACACACACACACACACACACACACACACACATACACACGTGCACAGGAGACAGGCATTCTGATGCTGGCTGAGCCAATTCTCGGCTGGGAAACCTTGAGAAAGTGCCCCGGCCCCACGGAGCCCCAGAAACTATAACCCCCACCCCGTTACGCAAAGGGCCGGCGTTCTGTCCACGCTTGCCACCTCTTAAACTCCGTCCTCTTTCTCTCGTTGCGATTATGTTTTAGTAAGGATGACAGCAAAGCTCGGAGAAGTCTGAGGAGCACCTGAGATGACTTCATCTGCGAGCACTTGCAAAAGGGTCCCAGTCCTTCACCACCTTCCTCGCCCCCTGCCATGTGCCTTTGAAGTTCCCTTTCCCTCCACAGTGGGATCGGTCACGTCCCCTGCTTTGACCAACCAGGTGCCAGTAAACAGGAGGTAAGCAGAAGCTTGAAAGGGCTTGCTTGGTGCACAAGGTCTTGCTCCTGCCCTTTGCCCTCACCAGGAAAAAGACAACCCCTCTCTAGCCCACTGGCCCCAGGAGATGCAAGACACGTGGAGCAGAGCCGGGACACCCCAGCCTCCCCAGATAAACCAGACCAGCCAACGGCAGCCAAGCCCCAGACGGGTGCAGGGAGGGACGGTACAGCCAAGATCGGCAGAGCTCCTGGACCAACCACCCCAGATGCGCAAACAAGAAACGTCATTACTGGAAGCCACCGAGATCCTGTTCTTGTTTGTTACTCGGCATCACGATGACGATAAAGCCTTGACACAGTCTGCACGATGACAGGAATAGCAACGTGGAGCTCCCCGTGGAGAGCGAAGGAGATACATGAGTGTCTGCACTCAAGAAATGGGAGCTATGATCCCACCATCCTCACTGGAGGGTCTGAGGCCACCTCTGGATTGACCACAGGGCTTTGGTTGACTGTCCTGAGGGAACGGCCAATATATATCCAAGGAGGCAGCAGGCATGAGGGTGACCTCACGACCTCCTCTCCCGCAGCCCCAGACCGCCCCCCCCCCACCCAACATGGTGCAGCAGGGGTTCCCATAGTCCTGCACCCACCCCGCTCAGCATCCTGAGCCCCGGGCCCGGCCGCGTGGGCCAAGGTGGCCTCTTCCTCCTTCTGTCCCTCCCAGCTCTCGGTCTCCTCCTTCTGTCCCTCCTCCTCGGTCTCAAAATCACTCCTCCCAGGCTTGCGGAGGCTCGGACGTGAAAATGAGTTTGAGATCCCAGCAGCCAGCAGGCCCCGGGACAAAGTAAAGGCCACTGTCCTCTGCCTCTGCCACCAGCACCGCGTCATTGTGGGTGTCACCACTATCAAGATCAGCGGCATGGGAACCACACACAAGCGGGGAAGAAATGTGCAGCTGGTGGTTACACGCACGCGCTCCACAGCCAGAGGGCTGGGCTGGCATTCCAGGCTGGCTTCGGATGAGCTGTGCAACCCTGGGAAAGTTACTTAACCTCTCTGAGTTTCAGTTAGTACTACCGACCTCACGGTGTCATTCGGGAGATTAAACGTGTTCATACGTATGAAGCGACTACACCAGCGTCTGGTGCATGATGGATGCTCAGCACGCACCAGCTGGCACGGCTGGGGCAGCTGTTCTTACTAGTATGAGGCAATCGCACAGTAGGCATTTTAAGTATTTCAAGTCCTCTGATCTTCTCAGGGGCTCTAAGAGTTTGGTCTCATGAAATTCATCTTATCCACGAGGAAGCTGCAGCTCAAAGAGCCGAGGGGACTTCCTTGCTTTGAGGTTCATGCTGTGTCCGTGTCAGCAGGGGACAGGCGGCGTGCAGGCCATCGCAAGGCCCAGAACGCTCCCTGGGGCCTTCCCACAGCCCTACCGACAGCCAGGAAACCGGTGATAAGCTCCCTGGCGGTTCCTGGGTCGTTTCCATTTTATTTGTGCAGCTTTTGTCTTCCACAATACATTTGGTTGGGCAGGCAGCCCCTGTGGGCATCAAAGGCCCCGCTGGCAGCAGACACAGGAGGGTGGCCATGCCAAGGGCCCCGCCCCCACCGGCCACCAGCCACCAGCCACGCAGCCCGGGAGAGTCACAGAAAGGAGGTGCCTGGCCTCATAACCGCTCCAGGTGTTACTTAATCCTCAGCTATGAGGTCTGTTCCAGAACAGCCCAGGTGTGCCAACCCCAGGAGTGACAGGCAAGGGCCAATGTCCAAGTTTCTCTTAGACCAACAGCGGCAGGCCGGTCGCCGGCCACTGGATGGGTCCAGGGAACTTAACCCCTGCCTGGGATGAGAGAATTCAGAAAAGCTCTGTGGGGAGGGCAGCACCTCGAATCCAGACTGGAGAGGCCCCTGCTGCTGCCACTCAGTGTTCAGGTACCGAGCACCTGCGCTGGGCCAGGCCGTGGTCCCGGGCCAAGGAACTCACGGGTCATCAGACGCGGTTCCAACCTGCATGGTACCCAAGCTGGTGACAATAGCCATTTGCAAAAAGACATGCTCAACGCTGGGATGAGGTGTGAACGCGAAGAAACACGATCGAAAGGGACGTGGACACGGCTTCGTTCACTCCCTCGGCCTCTGTTAATAGAGCACTCATCGCTTAGCGGGTGCTGGGAGACTGTGGTGAGTGAGCCCCGTTCTCATGGAGCTCGGATGCTTGTGAAATCCGCCTCGGGGACCCATTAAGACCTTCAAGGAGAAGCGTCTGGGTGTCAGCTGCACCCCAAGGAGCCAGGTAACCTTAGAGGGCCTCACGTTGCTTCTCAGTGGGTCATCTTCCTCATCTGTGTGATGGGTTTGGCACATTTATGTTGGAACATACCACATGGCCTTTACATGTAGAAAAACATCCTAACAGAAAAAAAGTTCACCTTATGCTGATGACAAAAGCTGATGACGAACACGTTACTTTTTCAAACACGTGTATCTGCAAGAATGTGCGTGTGTGTGTATGTGAATGAATTATTTTGTAAGTACATAAGAGCTTGCAAACCGGCTATTCCACCGTATGCGTGTCCCAGCCTGCTTGGGACGCTGTGACAGGGTCCCAGAGGCGGAGTGGCTTAAGCAGCAGAACCGACTTCTCATAGTTCTGCATAGGCTGGGAAGTCCAAGGTCGCGGCGCTGGCCAGCTGGGTTCCCGGTGAGGGCGAACTCTCCGGCTGGTGCACCCTGCGTCCTCACACGGCCTTTCCTCTCCGCTCTCAAGGCGAGAGACAGAGCGATCTCTCTCTCCCCAGAAGTCCGCTAATGCCACGACGGGGCTCCAACCTCATGACGTCACCTGACCCTAATCACCCCGAAGGCCCCACCTCCGATCAGCACCGCACGGCGGGTCAGGGCCCCCAGACCCATGCCCGCGGCGAGGGGACAAACACCGCCTGTGCGCACCTGGCCCTCCTGACCTGAGTGGCGGGATTACGAGGCGCTTTCAGGTTTCCCTTTGGCGCATCTGAATATCCTACATGGTGCCGTGACCCTGGACTACTTTTAAAATCGCAACGTAAGAACGGAAGCCGCCCCCCCCCCCCCGCCGTCTCTCGCGGGTTTGGAACACGGGTGACGGTGGCAGGCGGCCCAGCGGTGCGGGGGACGAGGCCATGACCGGCGGCCGAGCTGGGCTCACGAACGGCGTCCCGCTCTTCCTAGCGCCCAGACGCTCAGCAGCCCCCCTGCCGACCACCACACACTGACCAGCTCCAGCAGCTGCTGACCAAGCACGGCCCCCACCGTGCTCGCCCACAGCGCCCCGTCCCTCCCCACGGGACCGTGGGCACCCTAGGCGTTCTGGCTCCCCGCGTGTGGAAGGGGAAACCGAGGCACGAAGCAGGTGGGTCTCGCGGCTGGACATGGCAGACTGAGGCACCGCACACATCTGGAGCCAAGGTTTGGGCTCCCGCCCCCTACACCCAGTCCCGCCTCTCCTCGGAGGCTCCCGACCCGGCCAGGCCCTTACGGCTACAATTCTCTGCGGGGAGCAGGAGCTGTGGGCTCTGCTGAGGGCTTCCCCATCGGGGAGCCTGAGAAAGGACTCTGCATGTGCAAACAGCCCGGCCAGCAGTCCCGGATGACTGTCCATGCCCGCTGAGACGAACACCCAGGCGTTTCTGTCCCTGTATACATGTCCTGGCCCAGGACAGCCAGGTCCAGGGAGCCAGCGAGGCACACGGGGCACCAGCCCCAACACCAGCCTGGCCCCCCACACTCTTGGCCAGCTCCCCTGGCTGCCCGTCAAGGCTTCAAAGGGGTGTGCGAAGCAAGCTGGGGCGCCAGGCAGGAATGGTCTGCTGAAACCGAGATGCGAGAACAAAGGGAGGCCGTTGTGGGCTGGTCTGGCGGGAGCCCGTGGCGGGAAGGGGGAGCCAGGAGAGGGAGGGCTGGGTGGGGACTGCAAGGTGCAGGCAGCTCCCGACAGCCAGCAGGAGGTCCCAGGTGTAACCCTCCCCCCCGCCCCCACAGCGAGGAGCCTGAGGCCAAGGGAAGGCCTTGCTTTGGTGGGTGGTGGGGACCAGCACAGGGCAACTCCGTGTCTCTCTTAAGAATCCTAAAGCATCAGTTAGGTGTCCATACATTTCAGAGAATCCATCCCCTCGTGTCTTCACTCGTCCAACGTGGACTAGCACCCACTAGGAGACACACACTAGGGACACAGAGGAGCAGCCGCGAGCCAGAAAACCAGGGTCCCTGCCTCGGCCAGCTTGCCTCCTGGCACCACCACCCCCTCCCCGGCCCAGGTAGATGTGGTCCAAGTGTCCCTCCAAGATGAAGACCTGGCAGAGCCTTGTCACATGGCACAGGAGTTCGGTGCCCCGCGTGGGGCCTAGAGAAAAAAATGCCTGTATACTTCCCCGGCTCCATCACGGACTGTGACCTTGGGCATGCGTCTTACCCCCGAGCCTCAGTGCCCAGCACACACTACATGTTCAGTAAGTGTCACCTCGTGCCAGCTCCGAGGGGAATCGCCACCATGCAAGATGAGGGCCTGGCCCATTCTAAGTGCCACAAGGAGCTGCAGGAAAGCACACGATGGGGGGAGGGGAAGGGACAGTCACTTAACTTGAGTGACAACACGTAGCTTGTTCTTGGCCACACAGGCAGCATTGAAACCTAGATCCCACCAACGTGGGGCCCCGACTACCCAGATCCAAAAACAGTTATACCTGTCCCCTGCCTCTGAGGTCCTCGTGCTGTTCCTGGAGATGACAGGCACACATAAATGGACCCCAGGGTGGGCAGTGGGGGCTGTACAGCAGCTTGCGATCAAGGCTGCAACAGGTGACCCGTAGGAGAGCTCGAAGTGATCATGGCTGCAAAGGGAGGGAGCGGGAGGCGGCAGGAATAGGACCTCAGAGCACAGGCCTGGGATCAGGGGGACCAGATTCCACTCCAAGCTCTGCCACCCCTTCTGTGAGGTGGGGCCCATCACACCCCCCTCGAGTGACTTCTCGGTGGGTGAGCGATGAAACTAGAGCACAGGGCGTCCCCCCTCCCACCCTAGATCCACGAATCTGGACCGCAGGGTGGCTGGGAGGCTTGTAAGCACAAGGCTGGTGTCTGAGCTTCTCCCTCGAAAGGACCGGCAGCTCTGGGTGTCACCCCGGCCGTCCAGGAGGTGTGCCAGCTTCCTCTCCGCCAGCCTGCCCTGGCACACCTGGACTCAGCAGGAGGCAGTATGGCATGAAGAGAGGAAGGACAGGGCTCTGGAGGCAGAGAAACCTGGGCTCACCCTGTGCCTCCACTTAACACGGAACTTGGGGAACACCTCTCCACCCTGGGGGGCCCCAGCTACCGCAGGGGAATAGTAGGGGCAAATGACACCTGCCTCGGAAGATCTTTTAGGTGACACGCCGCGCACGGCTGAACCTGAACCAAAAGCAGCTCGGGAAAGTGTTCATTCCTTTCTCCCCACTCTGACTTCCTTTGGGTACAAATTCCAGACGGTTGGGAACCCACGTGCTCCTTAACGTGCACGGCCACCACAGAGTGAGCTAGAAGGAAGTCTGGGTTTCCGAGGGAAGGCCTGGTGGCCAGGCCCTGCTTCGATGGCACTGGGCGAGTCACTCGGGCTCTCCTGGCCTGTTACCCCACCTGTAAACCGGGGCTGATAACAACGCCTCGTCCACAAGGGCGCGGGCCTCAAGGTGAGCCAGTGTGCGTGAAAGCGTTTCGCAAACCAGAAAGCTTTCACGGGTCGGTCAGCGCAATGCTCCCTCTCGCCGAGGCAGAAACCCTCCGGCAGCAAGAGCGGGCTCAGAACCCGTCCCCCACCCCGTGGCTCCAGCGGGGAGGGGTCTGTCCTGAAGCTCTGGGTGAACCTAAATCGGTCCTCATGTCCCATCCAAGGCAGGCTGGGTGTCACCAGAGGTTCCTGCCAAAACTCCAGCAAACACTTGCTGATGTGGCAAAAAGGGGCTGGGAACGGTGCAAGGCAGGACATTTAAAGGTACCAGGGGGTCGGGGGAGGGTGCCAGAGGGGGCCTCTCTCCCTCCAGGGCCGAAGGCTCTCGGGCACCTTGCCAGTGTATGTTCCATGCCCACTAGCCAAGCCTCCTGCCTTCTCCTGGGGTGCCCTTAGCCAGTGAGATGATTATCTGCCTGTCAGGTCGTTGAGAGAAGCAGGTTTAGAGAGGGTAAGAAATGCTCCTCAGAGAGGCTGCCAGCCCCAGCAGCTGGCCCCCGAGACCCGGAACGCCCAGGGCCCAACAGAAAGCATCCTGCTTCCCCTCCCGACCCGCCGAGCAAACACGTGAGAATGGCAGGGGCCCAGGGCGGCGGGCCAAGCACGGCTTCTCCATCCGCCTCCCGCCACTCCATCCACCTCCCGCCCAGCCAGGGCCAGCCTGAGCCCGGGCCCAGGCACCTCCCTGGCACTGGCCCTGCTCTCACCGTCCGAGCTGGCAGGAGGGAGGACGGGTAAGTCGGTCCCCAAACGGGGACCTCCACAGCTCCTCGGGGGAGCAGGGACGGAGTTCTACGGCATCCTAGCCTGCATACTTTAAGGAGCTCATGTGGAGACCAGGAAATTGACAATGGCTTCCCAGGAAACTCAGCGTGGCATTTCAGGGATGTCCACTGACCCCTGAGATCTCGACCGGACAGACCGAGGGCCCCGGGAGAGGTGTCAGGCAACCCGGTCACAACCCAGGCCCCTTCTCCTGGTGGAACTGCCACCGCAATCTTGCCTGGCTGCTTGCTGAGGTCCCCGCAGAACGCGATGGGGTGACAAGAAGCTGTCCTCGCTGTCAGGCAGCCCTGAACAAAACGGCTCATGCACCGACGCTCTCAGCCGGGTGCCCCTGGGTGAGGCCTCTGAGCCGAGTTTCTTCATCTTCTTGCCAAAAGGGGCAGTTTCTCCCTGGAGAGTCTTACAGTGAGAATCAAATGGATATGGCCCAAAAGTGCCTGTCGAAGAGCACGTGTCGAAGATATGGGGGCTGCCGTTTCTCCGGCTCACCCACGGTCAGTTCTTAAACTGGTATCTGTCAAATTGTTTTCCCCCAAGGGATATAGCAGGCTGGCCTTGGGCTTGAAGACCCAAAGAATTCAGCAAATCAACAGAGACTGATGGTTTAGCTTCTTACGTAAAACTAGGACCTCAGCAAGTCCACTTCCCGAAACACACACACACACACACACACACATTTTCTCTCTCTCTCTCTCTCTCTCTCTCTCTCTCTCTCTCTCTGTCTCTCTCTCTCTTTCTTTCTCGCCCTCCCTCCTTCCCTCCCCACCCCTGCTGCCCCATTCACTGCTTTTACTCTATTCACATCCAGCAAACGGCACCTCTGCCCTTACAGAAAACCAAGTGATCGGGGAATGGCACTGATCCCAGCCAATCAGAGACGTCCTGAATGGAGGAAGCAGGCAATACGCTGGACGCATCCACCCATCTTATCCTCATCAGGCCATTCAATCATTCAGCAAGGACATGATATAACAGGCAATGCATGAGGTACTAGGCCACCCCTACCTTGTAGTATTCAAGTCATTGAATAATTGGTATTGATATTTCCATTGTATCTATCACCAAAAACCGCTGCATAACAACAAACCCTCAACAGCATAAGCACTAAGTGTCTGTGCACCTGGGTGGCCAGGCAGGCGACTCTGACGATCTCAGCTTAGGGTCTAGGAGTTGGCTGACTGTCAGCTGGTCTCGGCTGGTTTCAGCAAGGAGGATTAGAACACGTTGGCCATGTTCTATGTGTCTCACCTTTCTCCTAGAACCGGAAGGCTAGCTTGGAAATGTCCTTCTCTTGGTGACGGCAGAGGTCCAACAGTGCCGTGTGTCCATCAACAGCACCCCGCTGGACAAAGCCAGCCACACAATCCAGCCCAGCACCAGAGAGACAGAGAACAGGTGAAGAGCTGGAACCATTCAGGTAATCAGTTCACCACACCATTCTAGAGAGGGAAAGGGAAGGTACATATAATTCTGCTGCTTGTGTAAAGTTACCGAGCTAAGTGTCCCAGGCAGGATTTGAACTCAGGCTCTTTGGACTGTGCTGAGCCCTATGCTGCCACCACGAGTGCACAGGTGTGGCAGAGAGGCAGCGATGACTCGGAACACCCACAAACGGACTTGATGCTACACTTCTGGCCCTGCCAGGGGACAGTTCGGTGCATCTTGGGTGTAGACAGCTTCACTGAGTATAGGAAAACAGCCACCTGGGCCAAGACTTGCAGGCTGAGACCCAGCTTGCAGGTTTTAGCATCGAACACACTCCTTTCCCCAGTACAGAAAGAGAGAGCAGAGAGAAATGAGTTAAAGTGGCTGAAAGCAGCCAGGCTGGGGAGAGAGGGTGTGAACGAAGCATTTCCATAGACAGGATGTGATCCCATCCAGGCTGCCAAGCTCCTCACATGAAGAATAAGAGTCATGGAAAGACTCCATGTTAAAGCATCCACGCCTCTTCTTCGGCACCCTCAAATATCCTCATTTTACTGGGGACAGGGAGAGCACGCAGCTAACCATCTCTGCACAGGGCCTGCAGCTCTGCTAGAGCTGCCGGGCTGAGAACTGGGAAGAAAAGACCAAACAGGAATCCAAACTAGCACCCAGCTTCCGACTCGGTGGCTCTGGGCTGGGGCCCGGGAGTTGATATTGTTGACAATCGCCCCCAGGCAACTCCGGGATGAGGATCCTCGGATCACATTTTGAACCCCTGCTCCCCAAGACAGCTGTCACATCACTCTACGCCCTACAGAGACCCCATGTGCCTGAAGCTGTGCAGCTCTGCCATCCTCGTGGAAAAGCAGACATCCAGAAAACGCACATGCACGCACATGCACACGCACGCATACGCATGCACACACTCATGCACACACACACACACACACAGAGGGGAGAGGCCGTGACAACAGGAGCTAAGAAGTGCTTCACACTTATGGCTGCACATGATCACGTCTAAGCCTCACAAGAATTTTATGAGGCAGGGGACATTTTTATCGCCATTTTTCAGATGAAGAAAATCAGGCACGGAGAAGTTAAAAGTGTCCAAAGTCCCAGAGCTGGTAGGCGCGGCATCCAGATGCACCAGCAGACATTCTGACCTGAGCCCGGTTCTCTGCCTGGATGTGCTGTCTGCCACCAGTAACGCCCTTATAAAGAAGAGAGTAAACTTGAACGTGCCCTGTGGCCCCAGTTCCTTAGAGCAACACTGCTAAGATCATGAACACTCTGAAGCCTCTTCAGTGGGAGACGATTTAGTCACATACTCTCTCATTTTCTCTGCCCACATTCCAGCTTCCTCTCTGTTGAGCCATCATCCAAACTGGGGAGGCCCAGCTCTGCTGGGGCCACGCCCTCCACTTTTACAGACAGAAAAATGAAGGAGCCTCCGAGAGGTTAAGCAACTTGCCCACAGCCACACAGCCAGTCCAAGGCCCAGCCCTGAACTTGAACTTCAGTCTCATCGAATCTAGAGGCCAAGCTCTCGCCTCTTCTCAAAGGTGATTCATGCGCCTGTGTCAAGGCTCTTGGGGATTCGAAGAAAATGTCAACACCCGGGCTGAAAAATGTTATGGCCATTTTTTCTGGAGGGGAAGGAACTTCCTGCAGAGTTATTAAAAGGAATGAAGAGGGGCGGGAGCAGGATTGGGAATAGGAAATACGCAGCTTCCCAGCACAGGGCACGGCTAGCGTCAAGGAGATGCTCTGTGCTCGAAAGAACATTCCAAGGCAGGGCCGTCGATGCCAGGGCCACCATGTACGTCCCCGGGGCTGGATGCTGGCTCTGGCTCTGTAGAGCACTCGCTGTGGACGTGGCTTTTGAGGACAGGGACGGGCCTCCAGCCGGCAGCCGGCAAGACACACTCTTTGGCAAACTTCCCCAGGATGGACTATGGAAAGATTTTGTTTCCCCCTCCCTACCCCATATTTCTCCAGCTTTGGGAAAAACAGAAGAAAAAAAGAAAATGGGCCTCCCAACCCCAACAGAAAATATAAGATCTCATAAATGGAAAATCCACAGACCAAAAATGAAATTCGAAGGGAAGAAAGTCATCATTTCCGATTCAGGCCTGTGTAAGTGTCTCAAGGGGGCCTGAGCACGACCCATCTGGTGTGGGAACAGCAGCGTTTACGAGCAGGGTGGCGTCGGGCCAGGTCAGGGGTCCCAGTGTTGGCAGAAGGGATTCCCACCCACCTCGGGACGACGAGTGCCGGGGGCCTGAGTCCCCTGCACCCAGTGGCCTCAGTGCGATTGCCGCTTTGGACGTGGTCATTCCACTGGGGACGCATCTGTGAAACGAAACCATCCATGTCACATCCACTAGTCTCACATCCCAGGGACTGCTCGGCCTGAGAACCTCTAACACTGTAACGCCCTGTGCACATGTGCAGCGTCAATGACTGTCAGGATCCCCAGCAGTAACGCTGATGATGAAGGGTCGCTCTGCCTCTGAGGAGGACAAAAGGGTAGACAAAAGAGGGACGCAACGCAGTCTAGGGGACACTGGGTGCAGGGGACTCTAGAGCCGAACTGCCTGGGTGAAAAATTAAGCTCTACTACTAACTAGCTGTGTGACCTTGGGTCAATCACTTGACCTCTCTGTGCCGCCATTTCCTCACCCACAAAACATAGACACGAGTGGTCCCAACTTCAGAGCACTGTGGTGAGGATGAAAGGATCTAACAATCCATGGTGCTCAGCACCATGGTGCTCAGCAGATGGTGAACGGGGTACACAGTGGGAAGAGAGAAGGCCTAGACGTGGGAAGACCCTGTAGGACGCGACCCCAGCAGTAGAGGAGGTGACATCACGAGCTGAACCCCGCGTGGCGGAGGTTAAAACCCACCGAGTAAGGACGACAGGCGGCAGGAAAGATGGACCGTCTGGAAGATGGGGGAACCGCCCCTTTCAGGAGAGCCAGGAAACGCGGGCCCAGCACGTAGGGTCTCTCCCGGGGAGCGGCAAACACATCGCCCCCACCCACAGATTCGCTTTCTGTGGTTCCAGCTACCTGCGGCCAACCGTGGTCCAAACATATTAATGGACAATTCCAGAAATGAACACTTCCTCAGTTTTAAATTGTTCAACCATTCTGAGTAGCATGAAGAAATCTCGCACGGCCCCGCTCAGTCTCACTTGGGACGTGAATGGTCCCTTCGTCCAGCATCTCCACCTGTAGATGCCACCTGCCCATTGTCACCTCGTAGCTGTCTTGGCGACCAGATGGCCTGTCATGGTACCACAGTGCTTGTGCTCAAGTCACCCTGGTTTCACTGAATAATGGTCCCAAAGGGGAAGAGGAGTGACGCTGGCGATTCGGATATGCCCGAGAGAAGCCAAAACGTGCTTCTTTTAAGTGAAAAGGTGAAAGTTCTCGAGGTATTTTATCATCTCTTGTCATCCCAAGAAGGAGGCTGAGTACAGTACAATGAGATATTTTGAGAGAGGCCACAGTCATATAACTTTTATGAGTATCGTATTCCAAGTATTCTACCTTATCATTAGTTATCGTGACTCTCTTCCTTTTGCCTAATTATGGATCGAACTTCATCACAGGTGCGTATGTAGAGGGAAGAACATAGTGTACATAAGGTTTGATGCTATCCGCGGTTTCGAGCATCCCCAGGGGGTCTCTGAGCATGTCCCCCGTGGATGAGGGGGGACTACTGATTTGTGAAATCAGAAGAGAGGGGCCCAGAATCTGTGTCCCCAGCCACTGTGACTCTTCATTTTCTACAGTCCCCATAACAAATCACACACATGGATTACCTCGCTGTTCTGTAGGTCAGAAGTGAGAGGTGGCCCCGCCGGGCTCTCCGCCCCAGGCTGCACAGGTGGATGCCAGGTGCCAGCTGCCAGCTGGCTGGGCTCTACCCCGGGGGCTGTGGGAAGAAACCTCTTCCAAGCTCAGTCACTCAGGCCATTGGCCAAAGTTATGTCCCTGCCTTCTGGGACGGAGGCCCGTTTCTTCGCTGGCAGTCAGCTGGGGGCGGCCCTTAGCAGCTCGTCTCCTCCGTCCAGTTCTTGCACAAGTGTCCCCACATTTCAGAGCCAGCAGCAGCACCCCGAATCCTCCTACCTGGAAACTGACTCTTCTTGAGGGCCTCCTTCTAACCCAGAGCAAGTTCTCTGCATAAACCTTAACTACACCTGCAAAGTCCCTTCACCACGTAAAGTAGCCCATTTTACTCACAGGCATAATTCCAGAATCAGAGTGTGGACAATGTGGGGGCCGCTCTGCCTACCAGAGCATCCCAGCTTCTCCACCGGAAGCGGGCAGACGCCACACAATAACTAGCAAGGTGTGCTGAGCACAGTCTTGGGTGGCAGCCGTGGGTTCCAAAGGAATCGTGGAGAACGGGCGCACAGAACAGGGAAATATCACAAAAGGGTTCCCGAATGAAAAATGGGATTATCTAATGGAAGCTGAAGATGAGCAGGAGTGAAGGGAAGTGACCCCACCAGATCTGGTCACTTACGAATTATCAGAATAAGATCTAGAAGTGGCCGGAAGCCAGAACAGATTCAAAGGACACGCGCCAGGTCTGAGATGTGGAGAGGGTGGCAGGAGCCAGCCTCCCTGCCCGCTCAGAGCTGCTGTCACCCGCCCCTCTCCTGGCGAGGTGGAGCTGCCCCTCCAAGAACCTTCCAGAAGCTATGGCGCACCTTCGTGGAAGGTGCTCACCACGAAAAGGAAAGGGAGCTGAGTGACGGGCACGCGCTGGCCCGAGGAGGAATCTGTGACACAGGAAATGAAAGGGACACGCAGACCGATGTGGGTCACAGGTCTTCAGTTTCCCAAACGAAAGAGGAAAGTGATCTCCTGTGAGGTGACAGGTTCCGGGAACCCAGGGTTTAAATAGTCAGGAATTCTGAGCAGCAGTCCTTAAACCTTTGGTAGTCTCTCAGCCGTGGCGGGATTTCGCCACCGAAATCAACAGACCTCCAGTCCAGGGCTTGCCTTCCTTCCCGAGAGGCTGAGCAGCACTGTGCGGGGTGCACATAAATCTCCAGATATGGTGGATCCTCTCTCAAGAAGAGACGGTGGTGTTTGTTGGTTCCCATCCTTATATTAATTTTTTAATTGGTGCAATTACAGTGAATTTTTTTGGTGTTGCTTTCCAGATATAAAAAAAAAAAAAAAATACTGAACATAAACGCAGCCTGCTGTAATCCCTGTTTTCAGGACCCTGCCCAGGAGGCGGCTACAGCATCCTGAGCGCCGAGCCTGCCTCCAGCCGGTCCAGGCGCAGCCGGCTCTGAAACTCACAGACGGACAGGAACCACCGCCCAACCATCACGGGCTGCTCGTCACTGACCACAGTGCCGGGAACCAGGCAGCGCAGTTCCCAGCCAGACGGCTGAGGTCCTCCCGAGGTCCTCCCGGGAGGCTGGGCATGCCTCCTTTGGGAGAAGACTTTCATCAGCTGCAGTCCGAGATGCGAACCTCATGCCTCATCGGCTACGATCATTATGAATCATGCCGGATTGTCAGGGAGCAGGAGAGCTCGTCCAGGGCCCACCAGCTCTGCTCCCTAGAGCTAGCTCTTCTCCTCATGCTGTCAGAGCCTGGGAATTTTAAGGGGGTGCTGGTCGGGGAGGAGGCCCCTGAACTGCAGACAGCAACACCAACCACCTGCCCAGCTGAGGTGCAGCTTTCGTGTCTCTAACGCTCTGGGGAGCACCCTCGTTGCAGCCCACATAGCATAACTCAGAGAAGGTGGGCACCTGCACTGTAGGCCTGGTCACCCACAAGCGGAGGCTCCATCAGGCAGGCTGTGCCCTGCTCCTGCTGCGGTACCACCTGGAGGAGAGATTTTTCCACCTGTGGCATTCCAGTTCCTTCCCCGCACGGCATTTCGCCGGGCGGTCAGCTCAGAGCCAGGCTGCCAGGGGCTTCCAGGAGCCTCACGGTGGAGACAGAGGCACGGACGGACAGCCGCCCACCTCCTTGGGAGAGCCTCCGCTGCCCCCCAGCCCAGGTGCCTGGCACGGAGCAGCTGATCACGGCAGGACTGCTGGCCTGTGGGGGACTTCGTCGAAACTTCTATAGTACTTTTTTTCTTTTCTTACCATATCATCATGTATGTTAACGATCTGCCTCCTGTTCTTCTGCCCCACGAGGCAGACCTTCTTATCCATCATCGTTACGTCTAGAAGACTAGATGATGGACTCTCTGCACACGCCAGCTCCTGCCACCACTCCCATACTCTACGACACTGAAGCTCTTCGTGGTTTTCCCATTATAAATGTCACTGCAGCCAACATCTTTGTGCATAAGCGCAACAGGATTCTGAAAACTCTGAAAGAAGTCTACCTATTTCTGATGGTTACAAACTCCCAGGATACCTGTTCAGTCACATGTTCAGCATCCCTGACTCAGGGAAATGGGACGCCAGGTACCAACCTCCTGTCTGACAGGTGACAGCTAAAGACGGCTGTCAGCCTGAAGGAGGTAGGTGATGTGCAGGTCTGTTAACTCAGGTTGAAAAGTTAAGGAGGCGGCAGTAAACACATTATGACTGTACCATGAACCAGCCAGCAGGGATGCTGGGGTCTCGAGAAGTTACCCATCACCTCTGCCACCGTCGCTGACCTGGACCACACAGAAAAAGGTTCTTTCAACAAGGCCTAGGGGACATCCATACATGATGCTTGAAAAACAGCTTCTCAAAGCCTGACCTAGGGCCAAGAGGCCCTAACCCAGGGCAGCGACATGTGGGCTTGAGTCTGTGCAGACCCTCTGTCGGTCTTGCGATCTCTCTGGGTCTCCGTGTTCCCATCTGCAGGCGGGTGGGGTGATGACCAGAGGATGCCTGAGGTTCCATGAGGCCCTAGATCTCAAGCAGACAGAAGGGAGCTGCCGACCCAGGAGAGACAGGTGCTTGGTCTCACCTGGATCAGAACATCAGACCCTTTGTACCTCAGAGGCCCCTGGCACCACAGCTGATTCTGGGAAGCACCACTATCTGGCCGAGATAATGCTGTGTGTCACCCGCATGGCTTGCCGAATTGTAAGAGTCCCGAGAGCAGAGCACGGTGTGACTCATCTTTGTCTCCCTGTAACACTAGCTGTGTGGGGAGCGTGTACGAGGACTCACGCTGTGTCATTTGTCACAGGAAAAAAAAAAAACAAACAAACACTGGACACAATTTAAAAGACACTGTCAAAGTATGAGTTCACATTAATCATCGCCCAACTACAGAAGATGACAGATCACACTTGAGATGGAGAGCAATCCTCACTAACGCAGACAGATGTCCACCATGTATTCTCCAGGGATAAATTAATTACAGGACCACAGAAGCACACCTGTGTGGCCATGTGCACCCACGAGGAACAGCTATGTGCTGTTCGTAGAAATCCCTGAGTCAGGGGTTTGGGGTGAATTTTTAAATTTTAACCTTTGTCCGTTGCTGAATTATTTCATTTTCTTCATCAGTAAGCATTCCTACCTAGCAGCGTCTAAGGCAGGAGGCGTCACACTGTGGCCTTCAGGCCACATCTGGCTACCCACTGCTTTTGTTTAGTCCCCAAGAGGAGAACGGTTTTTAACTTTTTAAATGATTGGGGGAAAAAAATCAGAAGAATAGCCAAGTCGAAAATTTCTGAAATTCAAATTTCAGTGTGCAAAAATCCAGGTTTACTGGAACTCAGTCATACTCATCTGTTATGTATTATGCAGGGCACTATGGCCGGGCGTGGCTGTCACAGAGACTGCATGGGCCCAGAAGCCTAAAGCATTTGCTCTCTGGCCTCGTTGTGTACAGAACGTCTGCCGATCCCCGCCTAAGGCATCACCTGCTCTGACAACCTCTGCAAGACCCCTTCCCCACAGCACCACCCACCAGAGTCCTACATCTCACACTGATTGCAATGTGCTGTCGACCCTCGTTATTTGCAAATCCTGTGTCTGTGAATTCACCTGCTTGCCCAAATGTACCTGCAACCCCCCATTCATGAATATTCTTAGGGCAGCCAAAAAATTTTGGGCCACCTGATGCCCACACTGCCAGCTGAGGTGGAACAAGGTGACACTACTTCTCGTTTCAGCTTCAGACTGTAAATGTGTCCTTTCCAAAGTCTACACGCTGCCTCATTTCTGTGCTTTTTGTTGGTGATTCTGCTGTTTAAAATGACCCCTCAGCACGGTGCTGAGGTGCTGTCTGGGGATCCTCAGTGCGAGAAGTGTGTGCTGTGCCTTACAGAGAAAACTCTCGTGTTGAAGGAGCTTCGTACAAGCGTGATTTATAGTGCTGTTGTCCGTGAGTTCAATGCTAATGCGTCAGCAATATATATTAAATACGGTGCCTTTAAACAGAAACACACATAAAACAAGGTTAGGTATTGATTGGTCCATGAGAATGTCACCGAAGGACATCCAGGAACCTAACCCTGTATTTCCCCTGGGGCAATAATTCAGTATTTGCGAACTCAGGATTCATGGTGACTTTGTAGATCATAACTATGGCAAATAATCAGAGTCGAGTGTATTTGCTTTCATCATCTCTCTCATCACCCACCACCGCCCTCTACGTCCCCCACGAATTCCTGAGTTCCTTGGGGACAGGAACTTGCTCACATGTGTCTCCTGAACACCCATGACAGACTCTGGCACAGAGCATGTCCCTCTTCACTGACATGACGATGAAGCCAGGGGCATGCTGGGTAGGAAGGGCCTATGGCATTGTCTCCATCCTCCCCTCCAGCAGGAGATGGCACCGTGTGGCCTCTGAGTCTCTGGTCCTCTGGGGCCTCACGCTCCTCTTCTGGAGGAGGCAGATTGTTGAGGGGGGTCCGGTGCTCTCTCTCACACGAGTGAGCACTTGGCTCTTGGGACCCCGTGGCAACCCAGTGAGCTCAGATTATCAATTTGAGAAATTGCCAAAGAAGATGCCCCTTTTCTTCACTTTCAGAAAACTGTCACTATGCTTGACCATGCTCATTACCAGAAATCCCTTTCCACGCACTGACCAAAATCCTCTTGCAGATGCTGCTTAGTTCTCAATAGAAAAATCTAGAAGGGCAAAAAAACTAGCCCCAGAGCCCAGTGGGAACCATCATCAACGTGTCAGTCCATCAGTGGTTTTTAGCGAAGCACCATGACAGACACAGGAAGTTTACAAACTAGGTCATGAAGAAAAATACAGAGACGGGGAAAAAATGAATAGTCCTGTGAGGTGAAGCTACATTAGCAAAGAGTAGGAGAAAAATCCCACAAATAATGACGGGCAGAGCTTGTGGCACAAACCACACAAGCCTTGTTCATAAGGCCAGTGTCACCCCTCTTTATGTAACACTAAGGAACGTATTTATGGCAGAAGTGCTTACCAAAGGCTTATGGTACCCCTTACTGAGCTCAGTTACCCCTGGAGAGTGGTCACCTGGGCAGGGATTACATTTCTCAGCCCCTCGCTTCCAGGAAGGGATGTTATGGCCAGTTCTCGCAATAGACTGCAAGTGACATGACTGTATGCCACCTATAGGACAGGGCATTTAAGACGTGGGCACGCCTCCCCACCCTCCCTTCCCCCATCTATCATCTGGAGGGATTTCAGGGTCCTTGAAGGACAGCGGACCAACAGCATGGAGGAGACCTGAGTCTTCTAATCACTGCCTAGAGAAAACACGACCCACTGCCCAGGACCATGCATCCTCCCTGGGCTATTATGTGAGTAAGAAATAGGCATCTTCTCTGCTGAGCTACTCAATATTGATATTTGGTCATTACAGAGTCTAGA
The DNA here is from genome assembly GCA_004027375.1 of Macroglossus sobrinus. NCBI lineage: Eukaryota > Metazoa > Chordata > Mammalia > Chiroptera > Pteropodidae > Macroglossus > Macroglossus sobrinus. The sequence goes on along the minus strand of PVKZ01004667.1, from coordinate 46,747 downwards.
GACACTGGAACGAAACAGCCCCCCTTTTTGTCATTGACTGTGGAGGAGGAAACTGAGGTGCAAGTGGTAGACTGAACTTGACAAGATCGTACTGCTATTAAGGTGTGAACTCCCCACTCGTGCCGTGGGCTGGCTTTCCCAGCCCACGACCTTTCCAGAATACCGAGCTTCCCCCATGCTGAGTGCTCTGTAAGTGCTCTGAGTCCAGATGAAGACGGTTCAGGGGAAAATACTCTGAAAACCAAGTCGCACTTGTCACTTCCTTTCTTGTCCACGAACCCTTTTCTCGGCCAGGTTCACTCCATCCAGAATGTCATTTTCCGTGGAAACAGAGAAAGCAAATGCAGTAGCAGACATCACTAACCACTCTCAAAGCCTTCTCATTGCTTTGAAATATGCTAAAATAGCCCATCTCCTGCACCCCTTGGGTCCCCACCTCCCCACCTCCCGGTCTGCTCTCTGTTCTGTTCATTCTGAGCACCACCCACGGCCAGACATGGCCAGGCCGCTTCACAGAAGCCAAAAGAGTTATCAGAAATGAGCCCTGGGTTTGACAGAGCAGCCAGATGTGCAGACAGGGGCATTTCAAGGCCCTCACTTCCCTGCTCATAATTAGTCAGCTTCTGTCGTTGATGAGAATCTCCAGATGTCACAAGGACAAACTCCTCACTAAAGATACTTCATCTATCCGTCCGGCTACTCTTCATATATTTGATGCACACCTCCTGTGTATCACCTTGGAAAACCAAGCGTCATGAGTGACGTGGACATGTTTATTCCAGGTCCACACATTTTCAAGGTCCTGTGACCCCTCGGGTTTCTCATCCATTAACACGGATTCTCAGGATGTGTCGCGTCGACTGAACTGAGCTGAAGGAAGGAAGGGAGAGGAGACAGAGGGAGAGGCACAGGGACGTGAAGGTGGCCCGCCCAGGGCCACAGACCTAGCTAAGATGAGCGTTGTGGCGTGACGTCGCGAGGTGCTCCACTGGAGCCGGACCCCAAATTGGGAGAGTCGGAGGGCAAGATAAATGGAATCACTTCTGCAAATCAAAAAGCGATCGGCACAGGCAGGCTGGCAGACCCCGGGAACAACGTGGACCCAACCTTTATGCCTCCTCACGGTAACCGTAGACCACGTGCACAAATCCGCCCACACCAACCCCAACTCTGTGATTCCTGGCCATCTGAAAAGGTGTGAAAACATGGATGCCCAGGCCCCTGCCTAGACCAAATCAATCCTAGTGTAGGTGACAGGGAGCAAGGGTCAGATACTGGTACGTATTTTTATTCTAGTAAATAGATTGGGGTGGCATTGGTTGATAAAAAGGGATCCTGGTCTTTTCTGCAGGCTCCCAGGTGACCACGGTGTGCGGCCAAGGCGGAGAACTCCTGGGGCGGCCTGTGTGCAAACTCCGCGGCCTTCCCAGCGGCACAGGGCAGGGCTCTGGCGGGAGGAACTGCCCGGGGACGCAGGAAGTCGGGCGCGAGTCCGAGAATGACTTCACTGTTCGGCCACTGACTCCCTAGCCATCCAGTTCACCTGCAATTTAACCAGAAATGGGACCTCTGTTAACTCAGTCTGTGGTCAAGAACGACCTGCACACCCACCAGTGTCAAGGGGACGGGTCCCTTTTTTTTTTTTGGAGAGGGCACCCACTGGCCTGCAAACCCAGCGCTCTGCCCAGTAGGAGCTGGACGCTTTGCCAAAATCACCCTCCTTTTATGAGCATCAGTTTTCTCATCAGTGAGATAAGAATAATCATACCTGGTTCCAAGGGCTGGGAGGAGGACTACAGGGGACAGAGGTGCTGAGGAATTACCAAGATAAAACAGAAAGATGTCACTTTAAGAGAAAGCGTCATCACTGTCTACTTGGAGGAAGTTGCAGAGATTGGGGTTCAAGCCTGGCTTGGCCTTTACTATGGATCGAGTCGATAAATCCTTCTGCCCACATGCTCCTCTCTTGTCACCCACAGTGTAGCGATGGCCCCTTCGTTCACTCCCCCGTTCGGCAGCTGCATGCCGGGCATCAGCTACAGGGATGCTAAATGAGTCAGGTGGAATCATGCGTAGAAAACTTGCGTTTGGACATGTAACGTGCTCTACAAATGAGAGGGTATGTATGGTTCCTGCATGTGACGATTAATCCTGAGCTCACAGAACCTCAGGACCCAGAGGGACCGTCCAGGGTTACGCCACAGGGCAATGCCTGGGTCCCGTCCACCTCGTCCCCTCTCAGCAGCCACGTGGTTTCTACAGGGACACCTCCAGCAAGGTACGCAGACAACTCATTCCACCCAGAAGACACCGTTTCCTCTTATTTTGCTGGCACCTGCCTGCCCGTTATTTCCACGTCTCCATCTTGGTTTTGATCTTTGGGGTCACACAAGATATGTCTGAAGAACTGCCTTCCTCTTAGCTTTTCATTTTTTGGAGACAACCTCATCCCAACCCCCCTCCAATGTTCTCTTTGTGAATCTAAGATAGCCCCAGGCTTGCCCTAACGAAACGCCACAGTTTGGCTTAAACAACAGACATGTATATTCTCACAGTTCTGGAAATTGGAGTCCAAGATCAAGGTCATGAGGCCTCTCTTTTTGGGTTGCACACGGCCACCTTCTCACTGTGTTCTCATATTGCGGGGAGAGAGAGTTCAATCTCCCTGGTATCTCTTCTAATACACGTCATTAACCCCAATATGGGAAGGCCCCACTGTCACGGCCTCATCTAAACATAATTGTCTCCCAAGAGTCCTATCTCCAAACACCACATGAGACACGTCTGACCTACCACCTTGGGGGTTAGGACTTTTAACACATGAACTGGGGGTGGGGGGCACAATTCAGTCCATAGCACATCCCCCCTACACACACACAATGTTCTCTTGTTCAGCAGAATCCAATCTTATTCAGACACTGACTGAGTACCCACAATGCCTACAAGGCATTAGTTATATATGCAGAGAAAATCGATAGGCATTACCATCCCTCCAGACACTCGTGGCCTAAAGCAGGTTGCTCTCTACACGTAAGAGGTCCCTGCACCAGAAGAAAGAATGGACCACGAGCCGGGGATAGGAAGGTCCCAGACAAAGATGGATGTCACAGTGAGAAAGCCACACAGCCCTGCCCTTCGATGAATTCCGATTACAGAGGTGGCGACTCCTGAGCTGAAATCAGGAAACCCTCACCCATTCATTCACTCCTGACCGAGCAGCTTCTCCCCACCGGGCCCTGAGTCATGAGCTGCAGACACAGCTGTGAGCAGAGCACATGGGCCAGCAGCCCTGGTGGGCCCAGAATGGGCTTCCTGCGATGAGCCTTCAAGGAGGGGGACGGGTCACACAGACAGCTCCGCACGCCGCGCTCTGAGCACAGAGCCTGCCCCCGAGTAGATGCTCAGTGACAGTATCCTGCAAAATGACAACTGAAAACCAAGACCCCTCCAAAGCCGGCCTTTATCATCAGACGTGATCACTTAGCGTTGGACGAAGGGTGGCCACGAGCCTTCCTAAGTGACACAGGCCCACTCGCTGACTTTTAAGGAAAGCCCAGGATCCCAGCGAGCTGAGCCTTCGAAGCCACTAGGACACTGTCCTTGTGAAGACAGGTGGCAACCAGGACTGCACTGGACTTTTGATGATGACTTACCACTAAAATATCAGGTCTAGATGACAGGCGAGATCTTGCGGGAATTAGATTTGGCGAAGACGCTGTCTGCCGTGTAGCCATCCACCCACCACGCTGCAGGTCTCGGGAGAGGTCTAGGCCCCGTCGTCCTAGCATGGAGTGAGAATGGGATGGAGCATGAAGACGTTCCACTGTTGGTAAGGTCAGAAAGCCACGTCTGGGAGGTCCCTGAAAGAATGGCTGCCTTCGGTAACACCGAGCAGCCTCCAGCTCCTGCTGGGACAGTGGAAGGTGCACAGCAACCGAGGGGGACCTCTGTAGGAAGTCCAAAGTCGCTTCTGCAGGACCAAAAGCAGCTCACAGCACAGCACCGGGCTCAGCCACACCGCTACGTCTGTGTCTGAGTCCCTGTCATTCCATCCCAACGCGTAGCGAGGGATCCTGACTCTTCAGCCTTGGAATCACTTATGGCAATCACTTGGAATCACTTTTTTTATCAGTGGACTTTCCTGAAACCAAGCTCTTCTAAGCTACGACTGTTCCGCAAACCTATTTCTATGCCAGAATCTTACTGATGCGAAATCTGGAAAGTCCGGCGGCCAAAATATCCAGCACGATTATTTTTTAATTAAAATATCTTCTACTAATTATATATATATATAGTCATACTAATTTAACATATTAAAATATATACTAAAATGCTGCATATTTTTAGATCGCGTATTTTTAGAGGTGAGATATCATGGTGTGGTTTTCCCCTTCGGTCACTTTAAATACTGAAGGCGGAGCCTGTGTGATCATTTGCCTGAATGTCTGTGTTCACGTCACGCAAATCCACATCAGGGTACATCCGAGTTGGGACCACCATCTCTCTTCTCGGATGTTAGGACGTTTTTAATGTATTTCTCAAAATTTCCTGTTGTGATGTCTTATTTCCTCTCTCTCTCTCCCCATCTCCCTCTCTCTCCCTCTCTCCCTCTCTCTCTCTCTCTCTCTCTCTCACACACACACACACACACGCACGCGCGCGCACATGCACACACAGTTGATCCTTAAACAACATGGGTCTGACTTGCACAGGCTCACCCATAGGTGTGTGCTTTTTTTTCAATGAACACACAGTTGGCTCTCCCTATCCCCAGGGTTTCGCATCCTCAGATTCAACCAACCTCAGAGCCAAAATAGTAATTTCAGTCCAAGGGTGGGAGTCCCCAGATGTGGAGGGGACTGTGTGCATTGTTCTGAGCTATTTTATATAAGGGGCTTGAGCATCCACAGAGTTTGGTATCCTTCGGGGGCAGGGGGGGTGTCCTAGAACTAACCCCCTGTGGACGACTGCAGCTAAGTTTTGAGAGAGTGGAAAGATACGTGGATTTTTGAGTGTGGGGTGGTCAGCACCCCTAGCTTCCATGTTGTCCAAGGGTAAACTGCATGTCAATCTATTTTGGGAAAAAAAAAAAACCTACAAAGTTCTGGATAAAGGGTCATTTAGTAGCACTGATATGTCCTTGATGTCTTCAGACAAAACAGCCTGACAGTGCAGTTTAACAGGGAGGACCCGAAAGAAATCCCACAGAACGCTAACTGTGTCTTACCCAGGACCAAAAGAGCAGGCCCCTTAATGTCACAAATATTTTAAAAGGCACAGATACCTTGTTATGAGATGCTTTTTTGACTCTGGCTAGAAGAATTTTTAATCACCGAATTTCTGAAAATCTTGTCATTTTTTTTTTTTACCATACTTATTGGAAAGATGGTTATTATTTTCATCAAAACACTGGATTTTTTTTCCCTTCTTTTCCATACCTTTGGTTCAAAAAATAAAGTGTTTCTGCTAATGAAATCAGCAGACATCTAATATTTCATATGCTTTTGAGCTGTGTAACTTCATATTGGCATACTTCATTATTGGCTTGATTGTGTCATTGATAGCACGATGATGTGCATGAATATTAGTTCAACCATCTATTTATAACATCTGGGAACATGTGGCTATAATAATTCTGTGGGAGAAGTAACTGGGCAGTGTTCGCTAGCTTGCGACAACCTAGTGCAAGAGCTTGACTCTCTAAGTGAATCCTGAACGAAACAGCTTGGACTGATTTAGCTTCCGGTCCCTAGAAACACCTGGCTATGGATTTCAGGCCTCCATCCCACCGTGAGCCGCTAAACCTCATTGGGAGACTGGAGGAAACAAGGGTGTAACACCTGGGAGTGCTCAGTATTTTGCCCAGGAAGCGAGGGCTCAATGAAGACACTTCTATCTCCTATTTTTACTGTTACACCACCATTAGTGTCATTGATACTGAGCGCACCCATCCATGGAGACACCGTGCCGGAATGAGAGAATGAGGCAAAGGGACTCAGAAGGCAAAAATTGGGTCTAGCACAGAGGAATGGCAAGAGGCAATGAAGCAGCCTGGTGAGCAGAAGGAAGTAAAAACTGTTCTAGGGCACGGACCCCAAAAGGAGTAAGGAACAGGCAAGAGAAGGGGACAGTTCCTTCAGGAGCTAATTCAGTGAACACACCTAAGCCTGAGCAGACACACCTTCTTGTGTCAATTTCCTCATTAATACATTGGAAGAATGTTAGTTAGTAATAGGGAGGTTACGCAGTCAAGGTTTGTAAGCTCATGGTACCCAGTAGCATCCTTCAAAAGGCCTTACTTCCTTTCTTCTCCTGTTTTGGATCAAGGGAGCATCTGCTCTGAAAATGGGAAAACAAACCTATATATAAAAATAAATCCACTTAAATGAAATTTTACATTAACTACAAAAGCCGAGTGATCACGAAACACTCCTGGGAGGAACTGAAGATGGTTCACTGATTAATTGGGTTTAGCGCTATCAAGTACTACTTAACAAATCATGGCTCCTTAGAGGAACAAACACGATGACTGTCACTTAGAAATGTCTCATTTGCACTCTTCAGGGGAGACCAAAAGGCTGCACACTTAGGAATGAAGTTCTCCCCAAAGTTGTCCAGGGTGAACAATTGCCAGCTTCCTCGGACAAAGGGAAGACGATGAACCAGTGTCACTGTTGACCAGCGAGGACAGCAGGCCCCCTACAACTTACAGACTCGAAGGATCAGACGTGGCGAAGCAGACAGTGGCGTCAGAACTGGGTGAGTGCCCGGCGTGCAAGACTGTTTCTGTGGCGCTGCCTGTGCAGGAAAACACAACAGAAATTGAGCCGACAGAAGGCGTCAAAACTCAACACACACGTACAGAGGCACACCCACGCACACCAACCACGCGTTTCTTACTTTCCCATTATATAATTAAAGCGTGGCCTTTGTCTTCAAAAAAAAGAAAAAAAATCACAACGCAAAAGTTCCCACTTTCTCACACCTTCCAATCACATTTACCAGAAACGTCTGCTAACAGGAAGCATATACCCTTCTCAGAATTTCTCCTATGTCTAGATAAATATACCTATGTGCTATGTTGTTCTGTCTTAATTTTGCAAAAGTGGGCTCATTCTGTACAAAAAGTACAACTATTCTTCAATTAACTGACCATGGACACCTTTCGAGAAATTGTGAGGCCATGGGAATTGGTTGTATTTTTTTTAACTCTTTTTGTGAGTGTGAAATTATTTCATTCTGAAATAATTTATATATTTTTATTTATATATATTTAAATACATATATGTATATTTAAAATTTCTTAATTTTCATTCTGAAATAATTTATATTTTTTTATTTATATATATTTAAATGCATATATGTATATTTAAAATTTCTTAATTTTCATTCTGAAATAATTTCACACTCACAAAAAGAGTTTTAAAAAAATACAACAAATTCCCATGGCCTCACAATTATTTCTCAATATCGATACCTTATACAACCGCATATGTCATTAATATAATACACATGAATACCTATATTATTATAGGACATACAAAATCTAAGACATTCCATTAAAAAAAAAAAGTAAACAGAAAGAGAAGTGGTAATCGTTTCTTCCCACACCCTGATCTGAGTTGAATTGTGTCCCTGGAAAAATATGTTCATGGCGTACCCCCAAAGAGTGCGGAATGAGACTTTATTTGGGAACAGGGTCTTTGCAGAAGTCATCAAGTCATCAAGCCAAGACAAAGCCATATTGGATTAGGGTGGACCCCTCCTCCTTCTAAGAAGAGGGAAGTTTGGACACACACGGGAGAGGGCCATGTGACGCTGGGGACGGACACTGGAGTGAGGAGACCACCAGCCGAGGAAGGCCGAGGCCTGCCAGCCACCACCAGAGGAGAAGAGGGGTTCTTCCCTAACACTTTGAGAGCGCAGGCAGCCCAGCCGGCTGACGCCCTGATTTCCAGCTGCTAGCCTCCAGAACTGTGAGAGAATACATCTCTGTTGTCTTGGCCACGCAGCGTGTGGTACTTTGTCACAACCACCTCCCTCACAAACTGATGCGCACCCCAGTCCGCACGCTCTGCGGAACGCTCCGAGTGAGAGGGGAGGAAGCGGGAAGCAAGGCGGGGGAAAACGAAACGCACAGAGGCCCGCGTTTGATGTTGTGGGTCCTCACGTCGATCGTGATCGATGAGAATGCGTCAGGAACATCATGATTCACAGCCGATGGCTGAGAGACACCAAGTTCCGGCCCTGGGGTGACAGAAGGCTTGCCAACCTGCCTGGTCAGGGCGGGGGGGACGGGGGGGGGGCGTGAGCTCAGACGCCGGCCTCACGGAGGGATGCCGAGGGGGAAATCAAGGTGGCAGTGTTGTTTTCTGTCCCGCAGACACGCTCGGCAGGGAGCCGGCGCGGGTGAGTCAGATGGGCTTGCACCCCGGGCAGCCTTCTGCGGAGCCCAGCCCAGAGGAAAGCCCCCAAGAAGCACCCACATTTTCTCCCCGGCTGGCCCACTTCCCCATCAGCGTGGCCCAGGTTTACTCTAACGAGGCTGTTTCCGCCCCTCGGGGGCACACACCCGTGCAGACACAGAGGAGCCCAGCCACCCCTGAACCCTGGGGACCGGCGAGCATCGTGGAAAAACCGAAGCTTCACCTCCCTAAGCAGCAGCCTTGTGGCCATGGGCTGCTGGCAAGCCCCGGGAACATCCATGGTCGTGGGCAGGCAGTGAGCGTTAAGACGCGGGGCTTCCAGGCAGAGAATGCAGGTGGGCAGTGGGGGCGACGGCACTCTGGGCCGCAGAGCGACAAGCTTGGCGGACCCGTTTCGAGCTCAGTTGAGCGAAGGAGACGAGGCTAGAAATTACAGAAACACACCTTGCATGTCAATCAGGCTTCGGCAGGGGAAGAGGACACTTACTGGCTGTTTAAACGTGAAGAATTTCAGATAAAGAATGAACCATTTACTGAAAAGTCAAAGGGCAGACCCCAAGGTATCTGAGGAGTGGTGGGGTGCACAGAGCAAGCACATCCCTTTAGGAATGGGGTATGGGGTAGAATTATTAGGATTAAGATGCTTGGGGGTCCTGCAGAGCCTCAGCTGGGGGTGTCACCTGTGAAAGCAGCCAGTGAAGCTAGTTCCCAGAGTGTGGGGTGAAAAAAGTCCTTGCCAACCGGAAGCGGCTGCTGCTCTTGGGGACAAAGGCTGCCGCCAGGGAAGAAATGTCGCTACAGTGACAACGTCGGGAACAGAGGTGAATAGAAAGGGTCACGGCGCTGCCCCCTCTGCAGCTTCTACTCCCTGGAACAATCAGATGTGGCCACAACGGGACAGTCGTCCTTCAGGGCCACTGCCCCTTTCTACTGGGCAGACACAGGGATGATCGTCAGACTCACAAACCAGTCAGGCGCTGACCCGGGCCAGCAGACAGGACGCCGGCTGGGGGTCGTGGCTCCTCGCCAGCCCCGCGTGTACCTTCCAGGTCCCCAGCCATCCCTGAGGCCTGCCCCCCGGGCCACGTCACTTGTTTCTATCTCCCGGCCCCTGCAGACAATCGTGGCTGAGACCCCTGGACGGGAGGAAGCCACGTGGGAGGCTCTACATCGAATGTGAGCGCCGTCACGCATACTGCGTGTGCGTCAGGTTCCAGGAAAGCAGGGCCACGCACGTGTCTTGTCCTCTGTACTATTGCCCTCCCAAACGCAGAAACCGAACAGATGGACTCCTTCCTGGGTTTTGGGGGGCCGTGCGAGGCACTGACTCGGCACCGACAGTGCTCCCTTCAAGGGTCTGGTCCGTGTGGGAGCAACAGACAAGCAGAGAATTTGAAAAATAATAATAATAATAATAATAATAATAATAATAACAATAACATGGGCGCATCTCTAATGGGATAAGCCCAGAGGCCTCTGGAAGTATGTGTGGGGAGAGGCACGCAGTGGGGTGACACGGGAGAGGAAGAAGGGCCACAAGGAAGGATCCCCACAGAACAACAGGCAGGCCAGGAGACCGAGAAGGGCCCAAACGCCTGTGAACATGACAGCGTCCCCATCTGCTATCAGCCTGGGCAGCACACGTTTCTGAGTTTCTGTCCAACTGCATCCGTCCGATGCATCTCGACTTCCGGTCCTGACACCACGCTGCCCACGGGGAGAGCCGTGTGTCCTCAGCCGGCTGCTCTCTGCCCATGTGGACTTTCAAAGCTCGCCATTCCCTGCTTCCTCTTGCCATAGGAAAAAAAACTGAGTCTGTCAAAAAGTGTGTGGAGCATGGCCATGAGTCAGAGAGTTGGGACATCGCTGTGAATGCACAGTTAGTTCCATATGGATACAGAAGGGTAACCATGGAGATGTTTATACATACGTGTGCATACACAGGTTAGTATACACGCACATGTTTCACGGCTGTCAGCTGAGGCCGAGAAGCGATGACATCCCAGCAGCGACGAGCACATTCGGCACTAATATCTGGGTGTCTAATACCATAGATAGGTTTTCTCCGGTAAAACAAACCAAGGCTCTTTAGAGAAATGAGGCAGGAAATATATAAAACGAGCCTGGAGCAACCTATAGCACCAGAAAGTAAGAAAATGCTCCCAAAAAAAAACCCCACGATGACAGGGCTATGTCAAAAAAGACACAGGAGCCAACTGAAAGAGCTGCCAGGGACCAAAGCAAAAAAAATGTGAATAAAATAAAGTCATATTAGATTATTAATCCAAAGTATGTAATAAATAGTCATGAGTTTAGTGGTATAAATAAATAAAGGGGGTGAAGAAGAAAGAAATCTCGCATAGAAAAGAATTCCAAATTGTGTCCTCCAGTCAAGGGGAACACAGTGTCCCCACCCTTAAGCGTGGAATGAATATGGTGGCACCCGCCATGCACAAGGAAAGGGGGTGGGGGCAGGGAGAGTATCTGTGCAGCGCAGAAGCCCCGACAAACAGCCCCTCAGCCGGGTCAGCAGCAAGGTCAGCAGCAACAGCGACGCGTCACACTGACCGCACAGAACCTTGATAGGATGTGACGCCAGCAGCTCTTGGCCTCTGTGCTCCTCCTCCCCAAACCCGCCATCCGGGTCTAAGGATGAGACCACATCAGACCAATCCTAACAGAGGGGCATTCTACAAAATACTAGACCCACGCTTGGAACTGTCAAGGTCGTCACACTCAAGGGTAGTCTGAGAAGCTGTCGCAGCCGAGAGGAAGCCAGGGAGACATAACGACCGTGACGGTCACATGTTGTTATGTGTCGTCCTAGAGGGAGGGGGTCCTGAGACAGAAGAAGGATGTCGGCTAAAAACTAAGCTTAATAATATGTCAATACTATAAAAACTACGCATAATAATATATCAATACTGGTTATGAATTGCAACAAACATGCCACCCTGATACAAGATGTTCATAGCAGGGAAAACTGGATGTGAGGTGCCTAAGACCATTCTAAACTATTTTCCAATCTTTAGGTAAAATCTAAAACTACGTGATGTCAAGTAAAAGAGAAGTGTGTTTCTAAAAAGTGTGTAGAGGACACATGGAGGACAGTGGATGTGTAGGGATTATGGGTAAAAACAACAAAAGATGACATCTGAAATACTCTCTCCAATTTCTGTTCCTCGTGATGGCTGTCTTATTCTGTCCCCATTAAATGGTGAAAAACACTAGCAGCCTAAAAAAGATACTGGCATGAATGTGAGATGTGTTAAGTTGGGAAGGACCGGGGAAACTCAGGTTCACAGAACCCGGAGCAAATGGCCGATGAATGCGTCGGCTCAGCGCCCATTAGTGGAGCATCTGAAGTGTGTGCCTTCAAAGAGTCACAGACCATGATGTCCTGGGGTCCTCAGAACAGCCTGCTGTGCAGAGGAGGAACTGGAGGCTTAGAAGTACCTAGAGCCTTCCTCCCGGCACAGAGCTGGCAAGCGGCAAAGCGGAGACCTGAGCTCAGGTCTCTTTGCTGGCTCCCCATGCAGTGTCCCTCTCCCCTTCACCCCTTGGACGGGCACCTTCCCAGTTCCCTCCCACACCAGCAGGGGTGAGGCTGACACTCAGGGAAGACTCAAGTTCAGAGAGGATAGCACTTAGATTGGGTTTTCTCCTTCTTCTTCTTTTTTTTTTTTTCTTATTTCTATTTTTACGAAACTCTTCCCTAACCCAACAGTCGTGAAGGTCCCCGACTGGTTTTCCGTGCGCATGACACCAGGATGGCTCCACTATGTACCGGCAGAACGATGCCAAGATGAGTCGGGGCCAGGCATCGTACGTTGCTGAGACAGGTCCATTCCCTGGTCTTAAGTTTCATCTTTAAATGGGGTGGAAAAAAACCTCATTGTGCCTTGAGTCCCACCAACGGGTGTTCCTTCAAAAAGGCACCCACTGCACCCAGCTCTGGGACAAAGTGGCATGGAGCAGAAAAACGTGGATTCTGGCAGGCCAGTGATTACACAGGGTGACAGCAGGACCAGCACCTCAGCTGTGTCTCATGTCTCCTTAACACCTGAGAGAGCCTGGAACCAGAGCTGGGAAGTCACCTGGGGTGACTCGGAGGTGTCTGAGGGCGGGGATAGGCACTAAGAGACACCACCAGGATGGAGTGAGCTGGGATGGGGTAGCGCTTACCTCAGCTTAGCCAATGGTCCATTTATTAGCAAAAGCTTCTAAGTGTTAGCCTCTGGTTAAAAAAAAAAAGAACCTGAAGTTACATAAAAGCACATCGCACTAGGCTGAGCCTCACGTACGTTCTGGAGGAAGGTGTCTTCGTTTGCCATCTTGGGCACGTTAGTTAAACTCTGCCCCCTCGTATGCTCTGAGGAGTGAGATAATACACAAAAAGTGCTAGGAACAATAATACATCTGAGCTATTACTATTTTTACTATTATTACTGGTTGTAGCAGCGGCAGCGCTGTTGTCACCGTAGTGGTACCCCGCCAATGACCCCGTAAGCACCGCCCCTTATCAGTGATGCCAGAAGTCCCAACGCTTAGCTGTCCCGGGAGGCGAATGCATGGACCGATGGACAGAATGCACAAGCCGCTGAAGAAACGAACAGAGGGGTGGACAGATCCCCGTGGGTCACGACGAGCAAGCAGGCCACTGCAGGAGCCTGAAGCTGTGACCCCAGGAGTGTCCGGTAAGTTCCAATTCTGTTTGAGCAGAAGATGCGGGAGAGTGAAAAGATCAATCAGGCTTGGATTGGGGAGAGTAAGGGGACAGCCAGGACAGGACAGGACAGGACAGGAGCAGCTCTGATGGTCTCCAGAACCAGGCTCCTAGCTGTAAAGACAGGGCCGTGACGGTATCAGCTGGGACTCCACACTCAAAGTGTGGCTTTGCGGCCAAGGCCATCGGCCTGAGGTGTGCATCCTCCGCGTGTGTGTCTGTGTGCTCGGGCTGCCTGGGCGCGACCCCAGAGCTGTGCGGCTTACACGACAGACACTCACTGTCTCCTAGTTCTGGAGGCTGGAAGTCCAAGGTCAAGGTGCCAGCCGACTCGGTTTCTCTTCCTGGCTGGTAGACACGGCCACCTTCCCGCTGTGTCCTCTCGCAGTGGAGAGATGGAGAGCGAGCTCTGTGGAGTGTCTTCTAAGGACACTAACGTTGTCAGATCAGCGGCCCCAGCAGCTATGACCTCATTTAACCTTTATGCATTACGGCCACACTGGGGCAGGGGGGGCGAGGGCTTCAGCCTACGAATGGGGGGCACAAAAACTGGGCGAATACCGTGTTTGAACACACTGCGTGTATCTGCTCTGTGGTCTCCCCACAGCTGGCACAGCGATCGGCCCCGAGTGAGAACATGGATGGGCAGGGAGGGAGAGGGGACGGCTATGTGCCACCAGTCACCGCTCGAGGTGCTGGGGCGGGGGGCTGGGGGAGAGACCACCGCCCCAGGCAGGAGCAGAGCATAGTCGTCATCACATCTCTTCCCCGAGGAGGCCCTGGAGAGAGAAAGATCCTGGTCTTCAGGAGAAACAGAACTGGGAATGGGGATCAAGGGGGTGGCAGAGGAAGGAGATGAGGACAGGAAGGGAGAGACAGATGGAGCAGTGAGGAGCAGATGAGACCCCCAGATGCGCCTGAGGGTCAGGGCAGGGGCACGGGCTTAGATTCAGACGATGCCTGTTCAAAACCCAGGTCCACCACGACCGGCAGGGAGGTCTCAGCCACACCATCTCTCTGAGTCTCCAACTCACTCATCAGTGAAGCAAGGGCGTCTTAGTTGGCTCAGGCTGCTATGACACGGTATCACAGGCTGCGGGGCCCAAACACCAGAAATGTATATTCCCACAGGTCTGGAGGCTGCGAATCCCAGATCAAGGTGCCGGGAGATCCAGCTCCTGGTTTGCGGAGCGCCGTCTGAAGCGGTGCACCCCTCACACTGTGGAAAGCAGAGGGGGAAGCCACTCTCTGGCGGCTCTTCTCATAAGGGCACTAATCCCGTATGAGGGCTCCACCCTCACGACCCAATGCCCCCAAAGGCCCCAGCTCCTAACACGGTCGCACTGGGGATCATCAAGGTGACACATAGGGGCAGTGCAGTGTGTAAACACGGGATCCACAAAGCCAACGTCTGCAGATTTCCTGCAGAGAACAGTGGCTTTTCCCTGTTTGGTTCCAGGCAGCCCACGTAGTGGCGCCCTGCAGGCTCTCCGTAAACAGTCATGGAACAAGTGAAAGCAGAAAGGACGAGAGAAAAGCCACTTCGTAAACCGCCAAGTCCGAAGCAGATGGCAGTGCCTACTTCTCTCCCCAAGCACAATGAGGAAGACTTGGAGAAGCGCGTCCTGCATCATTCCTGGGTCCCAAAATTCAGTCCGTCCAAGAAAACATTCCCCAAGCACGTCCTGTGCACCTGTCACGGTGCCCAAATCCGGGGCAAGAGAGAGAACAGGACCCAGAACCTTCTCTCAAACTACTTCCAATCCTGGCAGAGGAGCTGGATGCTGTTCGAGAAGCTTGGATGCTGTTTCTGGAGACAGTATGACACCCGGGGCGGGGACAACGGGGACCAACGCCCCAAGGCCTGGTCTTTCCTCTCACAAGTCCATCGTGGGCAGCTCTGGGGGAGGGCACCATCCGCTGGTCTGACAGCTCTCATCAGAAGTAACGTCATACTTTTTCCCCGACACTGAGGGCTCCCTCCCCTGCACTTGCTGTCACGTTGTGACATTAACTGAACTGTCTTCGCGACTAAAAATAAACTCCAGGTCAAATGCAATGAGCCAAAAACCACAAGAAATAAGGGTAATAGTAAAATGGGCCAATACGAGAGGTGTTTTGAAATACGTGTGTTTCAAGTGTAGCATTCCAAGGGGGGGCGGGTCAGAGGTTCTTTTGGTTTGGTGGACACCAAACACAGGAAGTGACCTTTACCCCCACGCACCTACAGCTGACGGCGAGGGCTGGCTGGTGACCGCAGGCAGGCAGAGGCTGTCAGGGACGCCCTCTCCCCAAGGCCCAGAGGGGGTCGACTTAGGAGTGTTGAACGGGAGCTAAGAGATGCTCCCAGGGGAGGCGGGGAGGGGTCCGAAAAGCAAGGCAGAGGTCAAAGGGAAGAAGCCCACCTGTGTGAGTGTCCAAGGAGGGGCCTGGATGAGAGAGCAACGCTGAGAAGGGCAGGAGCTCGACAGGTAAGCGGATGGAGGAGAAGCCAGTCCGGGCGGCCCTTCACCCAGCAGTGTCTCAGGCGGGGCGCCGTGACCCTCCTGACCACGCCAAGTGGGGACCAGTCCACTGGGCAGCTGAGGAAAGGGAAGCGGTGAAGGACCTGCCCAGGGTCACAGGGGGTGGGGGGGCCATCACGGGAAGAGTCCACGGCCCGGGCACGGGGAAAAAGCAGCTGCCCCCGACCAGCGAGCAGCCCAGGTGAGCTGCTCTCCAGCCAGGGATGCAGGCAGACGAGGCGGACCCCAGCGGGAGTGAGCAGTGCCTCTACGACGAGGAGACCACGGGCACAGCACAAATGCTTGGGCCATTATCAGAGCCTCCATCACTGACCAGCCGTGCCCTGGACGTACTCAGCGCTGAGGGCCTCTGAGTCCCAGCATCCACTCTGCTCTGTCCGCTCCCCAGAGCTGAATTTCAGGGAGATTCCTCTCCTGCCACCCCCCAGACAGACCTGCCAAGCCTCCCCTCCATTCACAGAACGCAAGCGACACTGCTCACGTTTGCAGCCACGTCATCAACAGAAGGTTCTTCCAGCTTTCAGACTTTCTACCCCGGTGACCGGGACTCCATCTGTCCTTCCCTCCGCAAGAGCCCACTGCCTGGATCGGGAGCCCTGGCACCCACCACAGAACTCTAGGACTGGCTGAGTGCCTGAGGGACGAAAATGGCACACAGCATGTGCACAGGAAGTCCTGTCAGCTGTGCGCACTGCCGAGGAGCCCTGACACCAGAAGTGGGAAATTAGATAATGAAATGCAAATGATCGGGGCATGGAAGCCCTCCAGGGCGCCAAGCCCCACAGGACAGAAAGGCTCCTTAACTGCCAGGCCCCTCGGCTCCCAGGAGGTCTTGCTCGTGGGCATCTTTCAAGAGCCTGAAGAGGCAACACCCTCTCCAAGAAGCATCCCCAGGGGACAAGGGCCCCACCCCAGGCCTCCCACACACCTGGTGCATCTGGAGTGTCTGACCTGAGCACCTTTCCTCCCACCTTGCCTGAAGGAGAAGGGCTCACGCTCCCCGCCTCTGTGCGTCGCGAGACGGCTGGACACGGGAGATCAGAAACACAAATGCCCTTGGGAAGATGTCGGGCACACAAGGAAAGATGACACAAGTCACACGTTAACACAGTTCTCTTCCACCTTCTCGGGCCTGACTCCTCCGTCTTCGCAGGGGTCCACACTCTCTCACCCACCTTTCCACCCCCACACCGTCTTCAGATTTGTGGGAGGAACCTTTCTCCTTCTTTCATCCAGTTACTCTTTCCAGCACCCCTTTAAATGAAAAATTACACCTGACCTCATTCGTTGCTCCGGGCTTTAAACACTTTCTTCTTTTGGTTGTCTGTCTCTTTCCCCTCTCCTCCCTCCTTTTCTACAAGCCATTTGTTTGTTCTGTCCACATTCACGAGACAGGAGGCCTGGCCCTAGGGTGTCAGGGTCTGGGAGACAGTCCTTGCTGGAACAAGCTCACCAGCAGCTGGGAGGACAGTCGGGGGGGAGAGGGAAAGAAGCCACAGGGTATGATTGAGGCAGGCCTGAAGCTGCAGGCTGCAGGCCAGCCTGGAGACAGTAAGCAGCTCTGCTGATCAGGGCTCGGGGGCTAGGGTGGGGGTTCAGGAGGGGCGGGGGTCTGTGAACAACCTGCAAGGTGATTCTTGGGGCATCTGGTGGCAGGTGAAAGGCAGAGAGGAGCCCACCAAGGACGTCACAATAGCCTGAGGCATGAAAGGACCTCTACATGGTGTAATTAATGAATTTAAAGGGGGGTGGGGAGGGGACCTCCCAATTCGGAGCATTTCCGCCCCTGTGCCAGGTAGCATGCTAACTAAGCTCTTTATCTCCATGTCTCATCCTATACCCACAACATCCTCCTGAGGCAGGCGCTAACACTACCCCTATTTTACCAATGAAGACACCGAGGCTTGGAGAGGCTGAGTGCTTTCGCCCAAGGGGAGGCAAGGAGCAAAACCAGGACAAACTGGGTCTGCCGCTGAGAGCCCTCGGTGTTAACCTCTCCCGCTTCACCCTCTGAGGCAGCCTCAGACCTGTGTGGCCGGAGTGGGCCATACAGGAGGATGGCAGAGAGAGAGAGAGAGAGAGAGAGAGAGAGAGAGATCATACTCTAGATGCCCCCAAAGGCTTTTCGATCTGATCAGGTAACCACCCTCCACACACCTTCTCGTCTCCTCCCCGGGGCAGTCTGCAGGGGTCTCAGCAGCACAGCGGGAAGAAAGGAATGGGACAGCCACACGGGGGACATGGCGGGCTCCTTCCCCAGCTAGGGACAGAAGGACAGCTCCCAAAGCACAAGGTCCAGGTGACCGGACGCTGAGAGCCAGGTCCCACGTGTCAGAGTGAGGTGACAGGAAGCCGAGGTCCTCAAGCGCCATGGAGTAGAGCACAGGGGGCCAGGCCAAGAAGCCGAGAACCACAGCCCAAGTCGTGCTGCGAGAGACCACCAATCCCAAAAGCCACTTCCGATCCCATTCGACTCAAAAGGAGAAAATCTCTTACCTTCGTCCTCCAGATCTTAAGACATCACGACTTCTCTTCAGGGAAGGGCGTTCTCAAGTCCCTCTGGAGTGTCGAAGGGATGTGTACACTTTTCAGGTTAAAAGCACCTAATCCCAGGTGTATCAGGATTCTGAAAATATACAAGGATAAAAAAAAATGATTAGCATCAATGTCCACATGAACAGATTTGGTAATGAGCTATTTCATTTATTTAAAAAGAAGTAGTACCTATTTACCAGAGGCTCAATGAGAAGCGCTGGAAGAGGAGACATTTACCGGGCAAGTATTATGCATCGATGGCTATTTAAATGCACTGCCGTTTAATCCCGTGAGGTCGGTTTTAATAGCTCCACGTTTTGGAAGTCGAGACAGAGGCCGGCCAGAACGGATGGTCAGGTCTTCCTGACCCCCGAGCCCTCCTCCCCCGGCCACGTTCCCCCTCCCCACTAAAACCTGCATTTGTCTGACTCCAGGAATTCTGGCTACAGGGGGAAGAGGACCACACACCTCATCACTTCCTGCTGAGACGGGCCTGTTCCTGGGGCCTGCCCATTGCGTAGACGGTGGGGATGAGGCAAACCATGGACCCTGCATCGGGTTAACGCCGCTGTCACTTTCGCCTGAGCTCGACACGGTCATCTGGTAACACGGGATCAGTGGACATCACACATTACTCAGGGAACAAGAAAATGTGGCCTCGCCAGGGCTTCCTATCCTAACTGATAACTGAGGCAGTGACAAGAGGGAACCCAAAGGGCTTCCACCAGGCAGGGCCGCCCCTGGGCCCGCCAGCTCCTCACGGCCCTCCTAGGCACCCGGGGGCAGGGCCGAGTGCTCAGCAGGGTGGGCTGCTCAGAGACAAACCTCTCCTTCAAGGGACAGTGTGGCACCCCCAGAAAGCCATGCTGTTGCAGTTACAACGGGACAATCCTTTCTCCTTCCAGACCTCCGTCCTCTCCGAGAGCCCCCCAGCACCTGGACGCCAAACCATCACGAAGATGGAGCTCAGTGAACACAGACTCAGAAGAAAGAAGACTGACAAGTTCCGAAGGGGAATTTGCCCTCAGTTGGGGAATTTGCCCTCAATTGGGGAATTTGCCCTCAATTTGGGAACAGCTAGAGAAATATCCTTCCCCCAAGGGCAAAAGCCAGGTGGCCTGAATTCCCCACCATCAATTCCCTCTCTGCTCCAGGAAAAAAAATGTGACCATAATTTGCTTCTCCGAGGCCCTCTGATTGTCACATTCCTCCCTTGGATGTGTTGGTGTCACAGTGGGACCTATCACAGCTCTGCCAGCCTGAGAGAGTCTGTCTCCTACCTTCAAACGCTGGCTGAATCCCTTGGGCGCTCAGGGTCCCAGCTCCCAGCAGGCGTGGGTGGATCCCCCCTTCCTCGCAGGAG
The DNA here is from genome assembly GCA_004027375.1 of Macroglossus sobrinus. Lineage (NCBI taxonomy): Eukaryota > Metazoa > Chordata > Mammalia > Chiroptera > Pteropodidae > Macroglossus > Macroglossus sobrinus. The sequence goes on along the minus strand of PVKZ01004667.1, from coordinate 27,172 downwards.
TGCCCCGGACTGACACGGCGCTCAGAAAGATGCCGTGTGCACACCCAGGTTCCCATGGGCAGACTCCCGTGCTTCTCAGGCATTCTGCCCTGCAAGCCACTTTGTCCTTGCTGTCAACATGCATTGGTTTCACTTCCCCACAAGGGCAGCAGCCCCGCTCCCCAGCTGACTGTGGGCGCTCTGTCAGGCTGCCTGGGTTGGCATCCCAGTTCTACTGGAAAAGACTTTGTGGGAGCCTGAGCAAGCTGCTCTCTGAGCCTCAGTTTCTCATCTTCAAGGTCTGTTCTCAGTGCTAAGCGAGAATCTTTGCAGAGCTGAGTACCCGGCCTGGAATATCACCAACGCTCAGAAGCGTCAGCAGTTGTGCGTACCCCTTAAGCAAATGCTCAGGCCTTAATGTCCTAGCCTCCTTGCAATGGGGGTTGGGGAGGTCTCCCCTCTTCCTAATCTCACCAGCATAGGGGCTCAGTCCACGGGGCACAGGGGACGCGTGAAGCCGATGAGAATGAAGCTGAGCCTGGGGTTTGAGTCAAAGGGCCTCGGCCCCAGCCTCACGAGACCCTCACGTCTCAGTGTATCCATCCGTGAGAGGCAGAGGATTGTAACCGTTACCCATCTCCCGGCCAGGCCCGCCGGGCTCAACCGACATTGTGCGTGCAAAAGGTGCCCCGTAAACTCTAAGGCACTAGAGGAATGCAGTGCACACAATCCAGCAACGTGCCATTCACACGCGTCTGCTGTACGGGACACTTTGCTGAGGACTCTCTTCCCGAGGCCTCGCTGAGAGCCCACAACGACCCTGGGGGACCAGGTCACAGTACAACCCACACCCCCTTTTTACAAACATGGAAACTGAGGCTCAGAGAGGATAACAGACTGCCTGACCCCAAACCAGAACCCATGGCTCCCGTCCTTGCTTTGCGAGCTCGCTCTGCTCCTCCCTGTAAGGGGCTGGCCACAACCCAGAAAGGCAGCTCCCGCCCAGAAAGAGCCTCTTTCCAAGGCAGCCAAACTGATTAATGCTTTTTAATTAATGTTTTCAACCATGGAGCAGTGTTCCATGGAAATTAAGGAACGAAAAAGTCTAAGTTTCTCTCGGGAGGCAGCTTGCTGCCCGAGCTGGGGGAGGGGTCCTGGGCAGGCCCAAGTGGCTAGGATAGAAAGGTCACAGTCCCAACTCAATGAACTGAGCCTGGCTGGCAATACGGTCACTTCCTTCCCGTAGAGACAAGCCAGGGATAAAGGAGACCGGCCCAGCATAGGGCAACAGGACTGGCATGGCTAACTGTCCTCAGGACCAGGCCGGCCCAGCGGACGCCGGATTCGGGTGCCGAGGGCGGCCTGACACACAGCCTGTGCCTGGGGCCTGGGCCTGAAGGGTGCGGTGGCTGCTGCTCCCGAGCCCTCCTGCCTGACACACTGTGCCCAGGATGGAACGGTCACCTGCTCCGTGGCTGACAGAGATATCTTGCCCTTGCACTTGAACCAGGGCGCCGGAGGCTGTCTCAGGATGCTGACAATACTTCCCTGCCCTGGTGTCACTCTGGACGGCAGAAGACCCAGATGGGTGGGCCCCAAGGTGTGCTCTGACGAATGTGGAGCCTGAGCGCTCGTGACAAACAGACCCGGGGCCCCCACAGTTCCCAGGGGGTGAGAGGCAGATGGAGGCCCAGACATCGGCCCCCTGGCCATGGTGTTCCAGGATCTTCCTTACTCTGCCAGAACTCCAAGCATGACACAGACTCAGAGCATCGCCTCCTCTCCACGGCCCTAAAGGCCGGGCTGTAATACCGTCCCTTCCGGGCGCTCGGAGTCCCGCCGCGGGCGAGGCTGCCTCATCCTCAGGGCAGCTGGCCTTAAATGCCCCCTGGCTGCTGCCTGGGCAGTGGGTCCAGCTGGGCACACTGACGGCAGCCAGGACCAGCCACACCACGGGCAGGGGCCCCGGGCTGCCCAGCAGGAGACAGTGAACCAGCCATCAAATGAACCACTGCATGGGGATCCCTGACCTGGAAGTTGTCAAAATGCCATCCAGTCACGGCAAACGGACCACAGAAGTGGACCGAGAAGCCTACAGGAGCAGAGGGCAGGCTAGCTCCCCACCCACCCACCCACCGCTCGGAAGCCCCTGAGACCATCCCCGGCCTTGGGATGTGCTCACTGCCCCGTGGAGAAGGCCCCAGAAAAGGGCATAAACTCAGGAACCCCTGTGCTTCTCCTGGAGGGTCAGCAATGCTGGGGGAAGCCTCCTGCCTGGCCCACGTGTCTGCCCCACTGTGAGATCCAGCAGGCTTGAATGCAGAGCCAGTGCCTCAAAGCTTGGACACAGGCTGCCCCAGGCAGGGCCAGTCCACACCAGTTAACAGCTGTGCATCCTGGGCAATCTACTTAATCTCTCTGATCATCATCTGTAAGTCAGGGCTGGTGAGGGCAGTTACCTCCCAGGACAGGACAGGGTGGGGACCCCTGCAGTGTATGCAAAATGCTCAGATGTCAGGAAGTAAGTATTTGATTAACACTTTGCTATTCTCAGAGCCTAATTGGCATCATTGATCTTAATTGCCTGGCAGGCAGGTTACATAATCCTGGACTTGAATCCCGGCTCTGCCATTTCCTGAGCATGCGACCATGGGCCAATCACTTGACCTCCTCCCTCTGCCTCAGTTTGCTCATCTACAAAACACAGAAGTGACCACCAGCCATACTGGACCACCCAGGATGACAGGACCCAGGTCACAAACTCAACCAAGTGGTACAGTAGGAGCCTTCAAGAACGAAGAACCCAATCCACACTGCGGGGCATTCCACACAGCAAATGGCCCGCATTCTTCAAGACTGTCACGGTCCAGAACAGCCGAGGAACTGTTCCAGGATATGGAGAAAATCCACAAGGACGTTCATTACTGGGACAACTGATGAAGTCGTGTGTCGCCTGTGGATGAACTGGGTAATGCAATCATAGCAATGCCCAGTCTCCTGAGGTCCATCTTCACACGGCCGTCATGGACGAGATCATCCTCGTTCGTAGGAAACGCACACTGGATATTTAGGGACGAAAGGGCCTGTCTGTAACTTACTCTCAGACGGTTCAGGAAAAAAGCCAGTGTGTGTGTAAAGGGGTCGGGTGGAGAGTGAGTTAGCAATCGGTGAATCCGGGCGTACGGGAGTCCTTTGCATCACCCTTGTCATTTTTTTTTTTCTGCCAGTCTGAAATCCTATCCCACATATAAGACGACCCGAAGCTCAGGAGCAGGCTGCAAGAAACAGGGCTAGAGGGTTGAATGTCAACCACCCACACACGCCGAAAACACAAGCCTTGCTCCCAAAAGCCGTCTCACCTTATTACGTACAAACGTTAGGATTTATTGTGTAGAAAACTACAAAAGATAAAACTGAAATTTAATTTGACCCATGACCCCTCCCACCAAGAAAAAGGAAGACCAGTGATGGCTCCCTCTCCTCCCTCTACTCTGGCACCCCCGGGCTGGGCCTGCAGGGCCCACATCCATGGCATTGAGCAGGAGCCAGGAGAGGCTCCGTGGACAAGGGCAGAGGTCGTGGGAAGGTGACCGAAGTGGGCCAGTGTGACAGGAACCGCCTGCCACCCCAGTCATCTGGTCCTCCCAACAACCCTTTAGCCGATGCTATTGTTATTCCCGTCTCACCCTGAAGGAAACTGAGGCTGGACGGAACCTCATGCCCTGATCTTTTATCTAGAACATGGGTGACCTGGGATGTGAGCCCAGCAATTTCCACTGGCAGAAGGGAGGCAGGCCCTTTGGGCCAGTAACGCAGCCAGCACCAAGCGCAGTCCTTCCCCTGAAGCCCAGGCCCCTAGCCCACTGCAGCAGGAAGCTGCAAGGCGCCGAGACCCCAGCTCCCGGCCCTGCGTTCTCCCTGCAGCGCCACCCAGCACCCGCACCCTGGCTGCTCAGCGCTTGTTTGCAGACGCACAGACAGACATGCATCTTTTCCCAAGGAGCACAAGGGCGCAGACAATCTTAGGGAGACCTGCCTCAAACTTTCTTTTTTGTATGACACCTACATTCGACTTTCTCTCACAAACATCCTCCCACTTCCCCTTCCACCCCAGGGGTGTTAGATAGATTGATTATTAAATCAGCTCCAAAAACTTCCTTCCCTACCAGCAGCTCGGGTCTTGTCACCCAAACATCAGAGCCTCACGCTTTTGATAAAAGCCTCTCGGATCACTAGGGTGACGTGTGCAGATAAAAACAACACACTGCAGGCCAGTCTGCACACCACCTCCTGGGTGCCCTCCGTGGGGAGGCGAAGGGGCTGGGTGGAACGGTAATGGTGAACCGTACGGGCAAACACAACGCAGAGTCGAATGCCTGCCCCTCTCCCCAAGTCCAGCTCTGCTAGGTGACCCTGCAAGGCCCTCCCCCACTTGGGGCCTCTTACAAAGGAAGGGGGTTGGACTGGCCAATCTCTAGGTCTATTTCAGATCTAAAAATCACTGATTCCATCTCTTCTCTGCTCAGAATCTCTACTTCCTGATCTGTAATGACAGCTCATTTACATACAGAAAAAAAAAAAGAGTGCGGTTGCTTTTATACCCTAGGCTATAGTTTTTGGTGACTCAGAGAGGAGAATATTTATTTCCACTCAGCTCAAAAGAGTGTTCCCTTCATTCTCCTATTACTCAAATGCTGTAAAGTCACTGGGCCAATGGGACCCGTGGGGAAGTTCCAGGACTCTGGGAGTTTAAACGTCAATGAGCATGAATTAGGCAGGAAATTCCCCACGGTGGACAGGTGCACCAACAGGTGGGCTGGATGGAGATCCCCTCCCCAAGGAAAACATCCCTTACACACTCACCCCTCCATCTTCTAGGTAGCCAAGGCAACACTGGGTCCAGCGCTGGCCTGAGGACCACCTCACAGGAAGTCACATTCCCAGAATGAAGGTCACCTCTTCCAGGAAGCCAGTGCTGGACCACCACCCATCCCAAAGCCAGTGCTGGACCACCACCCATCCCTAGCTTACAGAAGCTCAAAAAATCAGCGCTAAAATAAGAAACACTGGCTGAATGAAAGAAGCACACTGCTCCCATAAAGCTTAAGCAAGCCATAGCCCAGAGCACGAGCTGCCTGTTGTGTGCTAGGTGCTGGGGATAAAGTGGTAAACAAAGCCAACATTTACCCATCGAGTCATCATCCAGAGCAGCGGCTGGAAAGTGCTGGCCGATGATGACCTTGCTGAAGATCATGCATCTTTGCACGGGAGTCCACATACAGCAATGGACCAACCCTCATTTCAATTCCGGACCGTTCTGAAGGGTCACTCCAGCTCCAGGGTTCCCACTGGTTGGCGGAGGGCTTTGTTGGGACACTGTCACAGCTCATCTGCTCTCTCTGCCCAGTCCTGATTTCTCCCCGCTTCCATCCTCCTCTACCCTGATCCGCCCCCACTCCCCGTTTCAAAGCTCTTGATCCCAAAGGCATCCCATAATAAACATTCTGCCTACTAATCTACATCTCGACATTCGCTTTCCAGGGAGTCCAACGTGCATCGAGAAGGCTCTTACGCGAATGCTCAGGCTCTGGGCCACCAGGAGGAAGTCTCTAGGACCAGGACAGTAAGCAGCTCACGCTTCCTCTGAGCACCCTCTTGACAAAGAGGGCTGAAGCCTGAGGTCAAGGCCACAATCAAGGCATGAGAGACCGTGAAGCAGCAAACACCTGCCATTGTTTTAATGTGGAGCCGAGTCTCAGTCTGTGAGGGAGAGACTCATTTTCCTCATCTTTGTTCCCCCAGCACCCAGTAGGGGAAAGGAGCTTGGTGAGATGTCAGCTGAATGAGGAGGTGATGAATGGATGGATGGATGGACACACAGATGTGGTTCAATAGGAAGTCACGTCTAAAGCAGCTAGGCAGTAAATGAAAGGTGATGATGTGATCTGGTACAGGTGAAATTACGTTTCACGTAGTGTTTATCACAGTTCTCAAGAAACACTGACAATAAAGATGACAGCTAAGCAATCACGGACGCCTTCCTAAAGGAGGTGACCTGCGATCGGCAAAGAAGAGGATGGGGGAGGCACCACAAAGAGGAGAAATGAGACATATCAGCAGGAGCAAAACTGAGTCCGGAGTCTGCTCGTCAGATACAGAGTAAACAACAACGCCCTCATCACTGGGCTGCTGGGACAGCCCAGCAAGTACAAAGCGGGGAAGCCGCCCAGAATCGTAACCGTAACACCCAGCATCACCAACGTGGGCTGTGACATTCCATTACCAGCGGAGGCGGCAGTTGACAGAAGGTCCTTCACACAGGGCTGCCTTTGGAGACTTAACCCTGCGGTGACAGGAAGCCAGCAGGGGTGTGGAACAGAAGGAGCTAAGTGAGAACAGGTAGCCTAAGCTTCAGAACTGACGCAAGGTTTCCTAAATGCAAGGTTTCCTAAATCACACATCCCTTAGGCTGTCAGCGGTGGCTTCTAACTCCTAGTTGGCCACTCTCCTGAAGCAGGCGGGGCACTTGGGAAGGTGCCCAGAGCCTCCATTCAGAGAAGGTGGCTTCAGGGGCAGAATCAACATCAGAGAACCCCAGATCCTGGACTTAATATCCCTAAGAGGCGTACAGACCCTGGGGGTCATCCCCATCCAGGCACTCGTCTCACTCACCAAATATCCTCATTTCTGGGGTGATGCCCGGGGACACGGGCATGCTGAGGGAAATGGGGAATAAACAGGAGCCTAGAGTTTGTGCAACCAAGAGTAAGTGTCAAGGACAATGAGAGAGGGATAAAGTTTACTTGGGAAAGTTATGAAACAAGTGACGTCACAGAGGCTATTTGTGAAGCAGTGCAGTGAATTCTAGGAAAGTCAGATGCCTTTGGCCTATTACTCCTCATCCCTGAGCCAGAGGCATCTCAACGCTGGGGCCAGCAGAGGAGGGAGGCAGGGATGACAACTCAAAGAGCAGACAGACGTCCAGGGCCAGCCGGGATGCCAGGTGACAGGTGGAAGTCACAGGGAGGCAGCAATGCTCAGTCTGAGTGCAGAGGCTGCTGCCGAGCAAGCTGGGCTGGACCAGAGGCTCCACCACTTCCTTCCTGCACGACCTGGGCTAGGTGGAGCTGCCTCCCTTCGCCTCAGCCTTATCTGTAAGCAGAGCTATCAGAACGCCCGTAGGAACCGAGCAGCACCTATGCAAAGCACCTGAGAGAGCCAGTGCTCCGCAAGCAGGTGCTGGTGCTATTTAATCGTAGGTCCCAGGCCTATGGAGGAACCGAACCATCCAGAGCTACTCTTTGCAACAGCTCTCCACGGATCCCAAGGGGCTCAAGAGTGTCCTGTGAGGCCCCTTTTTGATGAGCTGGGTGTGGGGCAGCAGGGAGCCACAACTCATTTTAACCCAAACACCTCTCCTTCAGCAGTTACCTGTATGAGGCCCACACATAGATTTCAGTCCTGCACTTGGGGTGTGAGGGCTTGGAAACAAAATGATAGCGCCAAACATTCATCCTCTTATTTTACTAGAGAAAACAAGGAAGGCACCAGAAACCAAGGGGCTCATCTAAACTCATGCAGCAGATCAACGGCAGAGGAGGTATAGCTGGAGACCCTCTCACACACAAGCCATCAAGTTCAAAGGCGGGGGCTGCTGGGTCCCTAACCCGAGGTCTAATGCCTGAGGGTGTGAGACTCACATTGTGGGCAAGGAGGTGGTGACCCCAGGGCCTTGGCACGGCAAATGGAAATCAAGAAGCAAAAGGGATGTCAAATGCGTCGTGCAATCCAGGTAGAAGGAGTTGACTCTCTCCACCTCCCCAATGAGGGATGGTCTCCCCAAGACCACGTCCTGGAGAGGGCTGGGGTTGGATGAGGGACCCTAGAGGCAGGGAGGGCCTCAGTCCACAAACATCAGGAATGAGCACGGTGAGGAGGAGAAACCAGTCTCTTCCTCATCATGAAATCGCAGCTCCCAGATCCTCTGACAGGTCTTGTCAAAGTTATGGATAGGTCGCCACCTACCCACAGGACAGGCCCATGCAAGCAGTTATGTGACTTTTCCCCAGACAGGGAGGGCAAAAGAAGACCAAAACTTCTCACAAATGACAACGCTCTCAAGTGACCACAGGCCACTGTCCATTCCAGAATCAGCACAGGCGACGAAGGAAACCGTAGCATCAAAGAGATCCATCCTACACAAATCGCTCCTTTCAGCCACTCATCTCCAGCCTCCTCAGTGCCGGTCACTGCTGGGCTCCCACACGGTCACTAATCCTGACAAGACAGCTATACTGTCCCCAAGTGAGAGATGGATAAATGGAGGCTCAGAGAGTCCCCGAGACATGGCCAGAGTTAGATGCATGTGGGGAGCAGTGTCCTGTGTTACCAGCAGGCCCTGTACAAGGACGCTCTCTCCAAATGCTCCCTTGTTTTTCCCTGCGCCCCCATCTCTCAGGGAATTAAGTCTGAACGATTTTATTCAACATACTCAGCATGGGAGGAGTGCAAGCGACAGCAATGCCGCCATTAGGAATTCAACAGTGGGGAGTCCTGCTCCAGATACGGATGAGAAGAGATGACTTTTGAGGTTTCTTTTAACCCTAAGATTCTGTCGGTCTAAATTGAAATTCCAACCCCACCAGACTTCCCCCCGAGATGAATGTAGATGTTTCTACGAATCGTTAAGATGTAAGCTTCAGTCTTCCTTAGGGACAACAGGGCTCTTTAAATCCATCCTGGCTTCTCCCAAATAGCCTCTGCCCTCCTGGGGAGGGCAGGTTTGAGCTGGAGAGCCAGGCGCTGCAGACAGACAGGCAGAGAACCACAGGGCAAGGGCTGCCTCCCAAGGCCACAGGATGTGGTGAGGCAAAGCAGCAAGAGAAAGCTCTCGAGATACACAAACAGCACCACTTAACAGGAACTCATGGGGACTTTTCTTCATTTTATTTTTTCTTGATAGCTAGGAAGCCCAAAAATAATTGCAAGAGCTGAGTCTGGAAGCTTTCTGGAAAATTTTTTTTAAAAAATCCTGCCTTGTTCTTAAGACAAATCCTAGGGGACAAGTGTAAGTTTGAAGTCGTGACGACTGCAAGAGCCACTCAGATTTCACGCCAAACTCTACGATGTGAGCTAGGAGCGGGGTGTCTCACCCCAGCCTTCGAACCCAGGAGCCAGTGTGTGCATCGGCATTTCAAGCAAAAGCTCGATTTTGTGGCTCGCTCGTTTTTAAGGAAAGGCTGGGGTGCAGCTGGAAAGGATCCTCATGGAAAGTAACCAACTCGGCTGGAGCCAAAACCAGCATTCTCGAAGAGAGTCAGTTAACAGGCAGACAAAAAAAAAAAATGGCCTCATAAAGAATAAAAATGTATAAATTGAACAGGAGACCACGTGCATCTATTGAATTATAATTTATTTAAACTAATAACACCCAGTGTCGAGGCTATGGTGTCGACAGTGGCAGCGTAAACAACCTTATTTGAAAGGAATTTGGCAATATGGGTCAAGAGTCATAAAACTGTGCCTTTTGACTCAATGATCTTTCTACTGAGAAGGTGTCCAAGGGATTTCCCGAGAAAAATGATATGTGCAATGATGTTCCCAGCACTGAATTACAGCAAATTACTAGGAACCTTAATTTTTAACAGCAGAGAACTGGCTTTGAATACGGTTTATCACCCCCGATGAACCATTACACGCTCTTTTTAAAAATGATCACTCGTAAGGTGTTTTAGCAAAATGGAGACATGCTTAAAATATAATGTCAGGTAAAGACAGATTACAAAATATCCCCTCTGCCTATGCCTGTGTGAAATCATAAATTAATGTATGGACAGACCTATCTATCTGAAAATAACCTGATTGGTTGGTTGGGGGGGTAGAGGGGGGGTTATTGATTTCATTTCCTCATCCGTGTCTATTCTTCCTTTGCAGTTACAATGCTGTGCGCACAATGAGTAACAAAAATCTTGATGATGACGATGATGACGCTTTTTTATTGGTAAAAGTTCAATAATGCATAGAAAAGAAATGGGTGGAACTCTGAGGCACTAAAACAGAACTCGGTCTGAGAAATGATCACAAGTCTACAGGCATTTAAGGATCAAGTCAAAGAAACGGGGCCTCCAATCAGAGAAGGGAAAACGCAGTCGCCACGGGGTCATGTCTCCGTGATGTCAGCCTCCCAGGCCCTGCGCTGCATGCGCCAGACTCTGATCACCCCAACTGTGTGACAGTCAGCCACCCCCCTCTCCCCGCCCCCATGCCCGCGGTGCTCAAACAGAAATAGAAAAACCCAGATCTGTATATATTTAAATACTCACCCCCCTCTAAAACACAGACTCGGCTGAGAGGCCTGAAATCATTTAAATACTGAATTTCTTACACTAAGTCTTCTTCAAAAAGGCAACCTGGCCCAGTTTCTACACGTGGCGCTTGGGGGTCATCATGGAAGTTTCGTTTTCTATGGGGCAAGCCCAGGTGGGATGCCCAGGGCAGACAGCAATCCCAGCAGACAGCTGTCCCCGCTCACAGGCCAGGCAGGGGCGGTCAGCCAGGGGGTCAGCACCCCACCGGAGTCCAGCCCCGACTCCAGCCACACCAGCCCTATAGCTGTGAGCATGACCTTTCACCCCGGTGGCTGCAGTCTGTACATCCACAAAACGGGAACATGACAGAACCGTCCTCATCAGGACTGAGTGAGGATGAGGAGAAATGCACGGACTCGGGGGGAAAAATGCCTGGCAGCCGTGGCGCCTACTGCCCGGTCACCCTCTCGTGACTCTCCTTCCCGGCCTTGTCCGTCTGTCCCCCGGGTCTTCATGTGGCACGCGTCCACAGGAAGGGCAAGGAGGGCACATACACAAAGGGCCACTGCAGCTCAGGCCCGAGGGACGTCAGATCACCTGATCGTTTCAGGAAGCACAGAGGCCCCAGGTCCTCCCCCTGACCCCGACCCCCAAGTACAATGATATCAGATTCTCTGGGAGTGGGGCCCTGGCACCATTGTTTTTCGAAGCTGACTCCGCTGGGCCACGGGCTGCGGCACATCCAGCTCAGGAGACAGCGACCACTGGTTTCTCCTGCACACACCCGAGCTCAAGAGAGGAAGAGGTGTTACTCCTCCTCGGTTTATCCAGGCTGCGGTTCGACGGCTCCCTTTGGAACTCAAGCGCTCTCTCTGAGGGACCAGCATCTGGTGAGGGGTCCCACACCCACCTGCCCTCCCGCTCGGCCCGGTGATGCCCTGCAAAGCGGTAAATTAGGTCGGCTGGAGCAACCCGGCCCCGAGAGGCCACTGGAGCAACATGGGCAGTGACACTGAAGTGCCAAAGGTGAACACAAGTCCCCGGGGCCGTCCCCACCCAGCCCCGACCTCCTTCCCATCCTGCGCAGATGCCCCGTGTGTCGCTGGCACAGTGACAGTACAGTGGACGGGCACTGGCAGGCCTCCCAGGATGCACTGTTTGCAGAGGGGATGGGCCAGGTCCCACGTGAAGAGACTCAGGCCTTTGAGCCTGAGCCCCGCAAGCCCTCATCCGCGAGACGGGTGCAAACCCCTCTGAGGGGCTGCTGGGGCCGCGGTGTCACCTGCCCAGTGCCTGGCCCAGAAGAAGGCCCTCGACCAATGTGGCGGGCCCTGGGGTTAAAGGAGTCTTGAAGTACTCAGCAGACTCTTCCTCTCTACCTTACGGCAGGAACAGCACTGATCAGGTAAGCTATCCGTTCCTTAGGAAATGTCTGCGAGGAGGCTGGGACGGAGGGAGTGCACCCCACCTGAAGTGGCCTGCTCGCTCCTGGCACTGCCACGGGGTGCACTCTGGAACCAGCTGGACCGAGCCTTGTGTCAGAGGCTGGGCAGGGGCTTGAACAGACCTCCGAGCTGTGCCCAGAGCAGACACCCGATTGAGACCATGCCACTCTCTCAGGGTGGCCCCAACCCTAGCCTCTGTCATTTATCTTCCTTCCCACTGGTATCGTACTACGAGCCCACTCTGTGTGTCATACTGGGGCCTGGAGGGTGGGGGAAAAGGGAAGCAAAGACCCACCTTCACAGAACCAACCCCGGCACCCTCTCCTCCTTCAGGCCCCCTGCAAATTGATCCCCCTTCTCCCAGTTCATTCTTTATCTTCTACTGGAGGCCCCAGGCCTAGTTTTCCATTCAAAGAAAGGCCCTGCCCTCCTTCTGACCTCTCCCTTTGTCACAATGGCTGGACACCCATTCCCGTCAAAAGCATGCAACCTACAATCAGCCTGTGTGATGTCCCAGGAGCCACCAGATAACACTCATTACCCAAGGAGCTGTCAGGGGTCCCACCCTCCAATTAGTCCTCCAGAGCGGGCATTGGCGGCCCATTAGGGAGGCTGGCCTCAGGGGCAGGCAAGGCGAGGGGCCTCAGGCTGAGGGTCCCCTCAGCCAGCCAGCACACCTGCCACGCCTCAGGGGCTCATGTTGGCGGGAAACGTTCTGAGCATGTCCCAGGGAGAGAAAGGAAGAAGACACTTGGATGTCCCCACCAGCAGGCACTAGAGCCTAAAACACAAAGTGGAACCCAACAGTGGACCCACTGTGATCCAAACGTAACTATCACGTCCCACCTGCAACAGAGCCCAGCAGGGGGTGATGGACAGGCACAGTCGCCAGCTCCACCTGGAAGCACTGAGCATCACCAGCCGGCCCTTCACCGGCAGCGCCGGGCTGAGAACCAGGAAGCCCCCTCCAGAGGCACGGACGGAAAGGCCACAGAAGTCAGATGGCCCCGGCACTGCAGACCTGGGCCGTCCGAGGGGGCAGCCGCTGGCCGTGAGTGGCCACTGAAATTAGCAGCCCCATTGCAAGTGCTCAGTAGCCCGCCTGTGGTCGGGGTGACAACTTCAGCCTGTGCAGGCTACAGGACACCCCACCCCAGGGTGCCAGGGGCCTTCTCTGGCTACCTGGAAGTGGAACCAGCCCCACCACCTTCTGTGCCCCGATTTCCACGTGGGGTGTGGTGGGAAATACCTCCACAGGGAGAGAGGACTCATTACTCAGAAATGAAGAAAAGAACAGAGGATTAGGGACCTAAGCCTTGATGAAGCTTTGCCACTTACCAGGTGTGTGGCCCCCGGTGGTCACCTGCGAGTGCCTCCACTTCCTCAGCCATCACATGGTGGTGGCGGCAATATACTCCCTGCCTCTCTCAGCACCTTTCAGGATGACCGAGTGACTCCAAAACCTAAGCGAACCCCAAACCATGGGGTAGTAATATTAAAAACAAACCCACTGTTAATGTCCGCATTCTCCACGATGCTATTATTATCCTGCTCTTCTCATTATGAAAACACCAGCTATACCGAGCCACCAGAATTTAATGGGCCTCTTAGTAATGAAATTTAATTTAATACAAACCAAGCAAGCTACCCTCCCAGCATGCCCCGCCCCCTGCAAAAAAAACCCTAGAACTGGAACTGCAATTCGTCTATTGTGACATTCTCTTTGGCTGGGTTTCCAGCCCTGACTCTGCAGGAGCATCCAGGAGGCGATCTTTCTGAAAGATGAATCCGATAACCTCGTGCCTCCCTTCTCTCCTAAGGAGCCATCGCCAAAATGACACGAAGGACATTCTACAGAGCTTCAGGCACCAAGACCGGAGGTGCCCTGAGCAGCAGGCTCATCTCCTGCCGACCGCCGCTCTGCGCCCAGCATCGGCCGCAGCCAACCCTTCCTGGTACGGTGAACTCGCTGCTCCCTTGGGTCTGCAGCCCCTCCCGCCCCATCAGCCAGAGAAAAGCCCTCCGATTTGGCTTCAAAACGCACAGCAGGCAGCACATATGTCGGGAGGTGATCCCAACTCAACACTTATGGGAGCTGAATCCCGTCCTCCTCAGGGACCCCTCTGTGCAAGCTCCCACGCCCTAGCCTGTCCCACCAGCGAGCTCGTCGAAGGCCCTCGCTTTGCTCAGCGCCTGGCACAGAAGAAGTCCCCACAGAGGGCTTCCCAGCAGCGTGAACGGAGCTGAAATAGATATGACCGAAAGGCGGCTGCCAGCTCCTGCGTCTGGGGCAGAGGCCTGGACACTCGACTCACAGGGAGCCCAGGACAGCAGGGAGACTCGCCTTCTCTAAGTGCTCCCAGCTGCACGAGGCCTCCTGCAACTGAGGCATCAAAGGGCAGCGAGGGGGAAACACGGACGGGCCCCTGGAACCCAGGACGGCCACCAGCGGGGTGAGGAGAACGGCATCTTGAGCGGCCTGCCCTTGACTTTGCCCGGAAGATGCCCTCTCTCCCCCCTGGTGATACGCTGATGACCCCTCAGCTTCCCACAGCAGTGCTGGGGCCTGCAAGGGCTCGAACCTCTGAATGTAACCGCATCTGGGAAAAGGGTCTTTGCAGATGGAATTAAGTTAAAGATCTTGAGATGGGATCATCCAGGAATGAGGGCGGGGGGAGTGGGATTTGCTCGAAATTCTGGTTTTCTTGTAATAGAGGAGGAGGGACGGACCCAGAAGGCCACATGAGGATGGAGGCTGAGACAAGAATGATGCGGCCACAAGCCCACGGCCACCAGAAACGGAGAGAGGCAAAGGGCTCCCGGCTGCAGCCTCTGGAGTTAGAACAAGGCCTCACGAACACCCTGTTCTCAGATTCTGGCTTCCAGAACCGTGAGACAACAGATTTCGGTGGTTTTAAGGCTTCTGATGTATAGTCATCGGTACGACGGCTGCAGAAAACTAACACAAGACCCCTGCCTCCAGGTAGGAAAGGAGCCCGGGGACGCCTCAGGGCACAGGTCTGAAGCCCAGTAGGGCCGGGTGCCTCTCAAAGACCTCTGCCAGCCGGTTCCGGTCCCACTGGTGTCCTGGAGTGTTGGCTGATGTACCCTGCAAGCTGAGACGGGCCAGGTGCACCAAGGGCAGAGCCGTTCGGCATGAAGGAGCAGACTCGCCAGGTGGGAAAAGGTGCCGATCTGGGAAGGCAAGGCTCCCCGCAGATGCTGCTCCCCAGGGACCTGGCACAGGTGCACCCCTCTCAGCCCAGCCTCCCATCACCCCGCCTGCCTGTCCCGCAGCCCCCACGCTCATCCCTGCCCCGCACCATGTCCCCCCGCACGTCTCCAGGGTCTCCGGCCGGGTTTTCCCCACCACTGGCTGTGACAGGAGTTGCCAGAGAAATAAATAATCCCAGAACTGGGAAGAGACAGACTCTGGAGGTATTTTTAATCCAGCTGCTCACTCCTCATACGTGCAAACTGAGGGCCAGGGGAGCAGAGCGGGCTGCCAGACCGAAGACCTCGCCGGCCTCTGCTTCCGACCCGACACAGACTTCTTGCTGGACCTGCTTCCCTCATGAAGAGATTCCTCCCTTGATGTGTCCTTGTGCCTAAAATTGTGTCCGGCACGTAGTAAGTGCACGGTCTATATCTGTTGAATGAATATATTTGCTAAATGAGCCCGGAACACAAAAGAGAGGATGCAAAGTTGGTCACGATATCGTAAAGGCTGCTCAAAAACGGGGGCTGTTTTCTCAGTGAAAAAATAAAAATGTATCCCAGGGCACTAATTCCCTCTGCTGTGATTACATGATTCTCATCTTAAGCTCGCTGTCAGGAGACCAAAAGTCCCCCAAGGGAAAAGAGAGCTTCATCCTTGCTTGTGTGCTCTCAGACACAGCACCCGGCTGGGCCTGGCCTATGTGCTCAACTAAACCTCTGCAGAAGGCGGAGCACCATGCGTTCGGAAGTGTCCTAGAAAGCTGAAACAAGGACAGCCCACCGGGCTTCTAAAAAACAAACAAACAGGAAACGATTATCTATGCCTCAGTATTTGCATCTGCGAAGTGGAGACAGACTCCAGAACCGGGGCGGACAGGAAGGAAGTACCTAAGTGGAGCAGAGGCCTCAGGAGGAGATACAGATATGGATTGGCTTTCTCTACCTTCCGCCTGCTGATTTCTCTATCAGGGGACCTCCATCCAGAAGGCTCCTCCACAGAGATCCTATCGGCCACCAACTGAACTTCAAAAGCATCCTTATCTGTAGGACCCACCTCAAGGAAGGTTGATTCCTAACTTCTCTTGGTAATCCTTTTATTCTGGGCCTGCCAGGCACACCCATGCTGGCCTTATCTGCAACGTCCCCAAGCTGTTGTCTTTCCAGGAAGGGTGTCGCCTATCTACAGACCTCCAGCAGGCAAAGGGCAGGCAGCATCACCAAGGTCTGACCCCGGTTCCTGCTGCAGGCCTGCCACCCCTCTAGCTGTGTGACCTGGGACCAACTGGCCCATCTCTCTCAGAAGCCCAATTGCCCCCATTTACCCCTCTTCCTAAAAAATGGGGGTAGGCTTATGGCCCCTCCAGCCTGGAAACTGCAATAATAATAACAATTTCAGGGGCTGGGTTGGACAAGCTGAACTGATATCGCTACCGGTTACGTCAATCAATCCATCCCTTCTAGAGAACAAAGGGAAACATCGAGCAGGAAGAAATCAGCGAAGCTTCCAGGACCTCTGTGAGCCTAGGTTGGCTGCAGATGGCGAAATCGCCAAGTGCAGGGGCACCCTTTTGAGCAGTGCTTACTGTGCCTGGGGAGGACCAGAGTAGGCAGACATACCTGAGAGGGCAAGAATTGGGGACAGTTAAGTGAATGCCAATCCCCTGCTCCCAGGAGCTGAGTTCAGCCTCTAAAACGCTATAGCGGCCTCTTCTACATGTTGGTCTGGGGGGCGGCAGGGGAGGTGAGGACCCGTCAGAGAAGCAGAAGCCGGGCTCCTGAGCGGCGGGCTGACCGACATTCTAACCCACTCGGGTCACTTCCCATCTGGCTGTTCTCAGCTTCCTTGAACTTCATAGGCTGAGCTGCTCGACAGAGAGTGTCTGTCATGGTCTAAAGCAGCACCTGGCACAGAACAGGTGTTCCCTTCCCACCTCCCTTCCCTCAGGAGTTTGCAGTGAGCAGAGCTCCTAAGATTAACTTCTCTTTCTCTCCAGAATCTAGCCACGCTTAGAAGACAGTAGCTGCTGAGTAGATACTCAGTAAATGCATGAATACTATTGATGAAAACACAGAAAGCCATCTGAGGACGGACACAAAATGCACTCAGATGGATGAGCACTCAGGAGACGTCCCCACGTCCCACCTGCCATTGCTCCCTTAGAGCCTCAGAGGTGCCCACCTGCCCTGTTTCACGGGATACGCAGCCTTGAGAGGAGAGCAGGACCCAGACCCCTGCTGGGCGCCGATGCCGGTGCTGTGGACCACGGGCTGCGTGAAGCACACGGCTCCCTGAGGCCGCGGGGTCCCTGCTTTGCTACTACCTCCCTCCCAGGGAGGCATGAGGGCCCCATGACTTGACACACATGTCGTGCTTAGGACGGTCCTGCACGGTGGCGCCCAGGCCTGCGGCTACGTGACACTGTCACTCAATGCGTTCGTGCACAGCTGCAGTTCTGGAGTCTCTGAGCCACGGAAGGCACCCATCCCTAGGTCACAGAGGTCAAGACACTTGAACTTCACACTCGGAATCCGAAATGCCCTGGCAAGTCCTAGCTGAACCCCACGCAGCCTCGGACATGTTCTTCTCTCTGCTTTAAGGCCTCCTGCTTCTCATCTGAAAAACAGATTTTAATAACCAGCTCTGCCTTCCCCAGATGGAGACTCAAATAAAAGAAGACATAAGTTTGCTAAGGTGGGTACCGTAGGTGCAAAATCATTATTTTCATTTAAATGAATGCATTACAACTTCCTCCACCCTTAGATCGGTCAGCCAGCCACTCTGTGGGTCCCTGAAGTGATTCCTCGCCCATCCATGCCCCTCACCTCAACCTCCAGTCTCCCAACTCCCACCCCGCTCCGCCTTCTGACAGGTGCACTCGCTTTTGACCACCCAGCTGGGTGTCTGGTGCCGGTGATTCAGAAGCCACAACTGAGGTCTCAGAGTATGTGCACCCACTCTGGGGCTCTGCCCAGTGGTGTGAGGAGCAGTGGGGAACCCGGGGCACCCCACTGTCCCCCCCACCCACCCACGATACCACCTCCCTGTGCACAGCTTTGGGGATCACACCAACATCAGCTGTATAACACATCCGTGGAACAAGACGAGCACTGTCAACGCATCCCAGAGCACGGGCAATGGAGCCGGACTGCCTGGGTTCGAATCCTGGTGCCGCCCCATAAAAGCCTTGTGATGCTGGGAAGACGTGGAGACCTGGGCCTCCGTCTCCTCAGCTGTGAAAGGAGAGATGAAATAGCACCTGCCTCCGAGGGTTTCTGTAAAGACTGGTTCATTTCTGGACCGTGCTGCAGCAGCTCTGTTGCTGCATGGGTCAGCTATACACGCACCTAGACCAGGGTGAGAGATCTGAGAAAACATCGGTTGAAAAGGTGACAGAAGTGGAAGAAAAAGTGTGTCACGTCTCAGAGTTCCCTGGGGATTCTCGTTCCCCGGGTGCCGGGCTCTGGAAACGGAGCTGTGGAGTGTCACTGGGCAGAAGTGGCTGAGACACCAGGGAGAGCGGAGGGGAGGGACTGAGGCCAGCGGGGCGAGTGGGCAGAGCCACACGGCATCCACCATGGGGGACACTCCCAACACTACCCACCCTATCATAAATCTACGACAGCTCGTTCTTGCCCCCACGTCACAGAGGAGGCTCAGGGAGGCTGAAGCACCCAGAACACGGAGGCTTTAAACCCCGTCAGTTCAAGGCATGCGCTCCCGTGGTGGGGGGAGGGGAACCATGGCAGAAGCGAGCTGTGTGTTCTCGGCAAGTCAATGCTCCCGAATCCCCGTCTCTCCTCCCGTGAAGTGGGGGCTGTGCCCTCCTGGCCGACAGAGGGCTCATTTCAACCTGAATCCAGGGAGGGGTTCACATCGCAGACTGTCACTATGTGCTTCCCCAGGGCTTGGGACTCCACCAGAGTGTGGACTCCGTCACCCCCGCACTGTGCAACTTGGGGCAAGTCACTCGACCTCTCTGAACCTGAGCGTCCACGTTTACAAAACAGGCATGACGGCCACAGCTAAGGCAAACAGTGGTTGAAAAAGCTCTTGGAAAAGCATTAGAGCACCATGCAAGCTAGGCCAGTTAATACTGGTTAATTTCTACAGAGGGAAATAAAAAATAATAATGGTGGTGACGCTAATAGCAGTGGCTGCCATGAGAGAAAGGCCTATGAAGTGACTATTCTTTTAAAAAGCCAATTGAAAAACAAAGACGAGCTTCTACAAAAAGGTGGAAAGGTGGGTTCCAGCTCCGGCTCAAAGCAGACCTGGCGTTCATTTTTTTTTTTTTTTTTTTTTTTTTTTGCAGAGAGATGTGGAGCTTAATGAGAAAATTAAACTGAAGGGCTCTGTTTTGCCTTTGCCAGGGAAGACGGACAAGAGGCATCAGTCCTTTCCCGTGGCTAACTCCCTGCCTGTCCCCACAGTCTGGACAGACAGACACACCAGTCTCTGTCCAGGTAAGGACAGTGGCCTGCTGCTCCCAGTTCACCAGCCTTTGATGGTGCCGGGTATGGAGGGGTCGGGGGCAGGGGGTGACCCCACTTCCAGCCACAGCTCCCACTCCGGTCCAGCAGCCTGGCTCGGCCCCATCTTTCTTGGGGGACAAGCACCTGGGTTCACGCGGCAGCAGCTGAGTGCAGGGGCCAAAGCTGGGTCTCTCCCCACTTGAATATGGGGTCCAGACATCCTTCTCATATTCCACTGCCATGCAGTGTAATTGTTGACACGCTTCTCTGCACCCTGGAGCTCCCTGAGGACACCGTCCAGGGCAATCGCGGTCAGGACGCGGTACGGGGCAGTGGAGCCTAACCACACAGTACAAATCCAGCCCCTGCATAAACTAACTAGGTCTCTTGGGCAAGTGGCTAAGCCTCTTTGGGCTTGGATTTCTATCGGCAAAACAGAAATGATGACGATACAGACTCTTATGCACAATTCCAGAATCTAAGAAGTCCTCAGGATGAGCATTTTTGGGTAACTTTGAACCTTGGCCTGAACTAGCATGAGGCTTTTTAGTGATTTTATTTATCCCTCTTAGTATGAAATTAACATATTTCTTTGCAGAACTCCGAGAGCTTGGTTCACGGCACCGCCCCAGACACGGGGTACGTGAGCCTGCTACGGCGGCTGCAACACACTACCTTGACGACAGAAATTTACTCTCTGATAGTTCTGGAGGCTGGAGGTCCAAGGTCAAGGTGGCAGCAGGGTTGGTTTCTCCTGCAGCCTCTCGCCTGCAGATGGCCGTCTTCTCCGTGTCCCCGCGTGGCCCTCCCTGTGTGCTCACACCTTCATGTGCAGCTTTCCCCATAAGGACACCAGTCAGACTAAACTGGGGCCACCCTAATGACCTCATTTTCACTAACTCGCCTCATTAAAAGCCCTACCTCCAAACACAGTCACACTCTGAGCTTCTGGGGTTTAAGGCTCCAACGTGTGAATGGACAGCCTGCATAATACAGGGTGTGGCATCTTCACTGAGCTTCCTTTCTAAAATGTCCAAGCATCCCGAGTTCAGAAACACAGAAACTCACCCCAGACGCTTCGAGTGAGGGACAGGGGACCTGGGGGGACTGTCGCCATGGGACTGAGCAAAGGACCGAACGTGCTGACACACACAGAACACTGGCCAGGGCCACCAGGCAATCCTTTCTGCCGGGAGGGGCTCTGTGGGGCCCGAGGACACACATGTGTCGAAGCCGGTGCACAGCGAGCATAAGTCACAGCAGAGGCACAACCACAATGAGATACTAGGTTGCTGAAACACATCTCCCCTGAGGTACAACGATGCTAGACCCTGGCACCTCTCAGAAGGACTCTTCAAGAATGTGCTGAGGCCCACAAGGCCGGCTAAGAGCTGGACCTTCAAAGGCAAGTCGTCTCTTGGGTCCTTGCCAAGGATGACAAAAGCCCTTTTCTTGTTTTCGCTTTTGCGCGTTTGTTGTGGTCTATCTTCTAGTGACGAAGAGTTATTTGAGATCATTAATATTTGAAGTTTGACGGGTGGTTTCTCCTAAATCCTATAGCTAACCCCACCCCTTCCGGCCAGGCTCTACCTTTAGGAAGGTCTCTTCTGCAGCTGGCACTCCACTGGGAAGGGGAAAAGGTGGGCCGGGCACCTATCTATGGCTGTAGTCCAAAAATGAGAGCCAGGCCATCTAAGAAATCCACCTGGAAACGGACTCAACAGGTTTGGTTTTTTTTTAATGGGGGAAGGTTTTTAAAAAATGTTTCATTCTCTGAAGTCAGGAGATCTGGGTTTCCGTCCGATCTGTAACTCTGAACTTGAACCTCTGCTTCCTTATCTGTAAAATGGGAGCAAATTGCCTGTTCAACATATCAACATATGGGAAGCTTAGGATGAGTGCAGGCAGCCTATTCCCTATCCCTACCAGGACAAACACTGGACGTTTCTGGAAAAGTGGAGGGTGCATACCAGATGTCCAAACAACGTTAGCTGTTATTTACTATTCTGCCACTATTTCCACAGCCACCCTCTGATAAAGGGATTCCAAGAAGCCTACATTTTGTGGATGGGGACAGCAGACTCGAGGCCAGGCCAGGTTCTCAGGGCAAGCCACACAGCCCAGTGCCTCCTACTTCAAGGCCCACCTATCCAGGTAAAGCCATTTCCGCACAAAGAGGCTGGTCAGGTGACCTCTCAGAAGATCAGGGCCAATATGCTCCAGAACCACAAGGAGACCAGAGATGACCCGGCCCAGCCTTCACAGCAAAAATGAACAACACGCCATCAGCAACAGCTCAGGGCCCAATTCCAGGCAGGCCCTTCTCCTGCTCCCTGGAGGGAGAGATCTGGAGAACGCAGGCATGACCAGGTCAAAACCCAGCCCGAGAGCAGACCCCGCTCGCCACCACTCTAAGCCACGTCCTCTTGCTGACCCCCACCCGAGTCTGAGCCACGGGAGCCTCGCCTGACAATGGGGACAGACATGCACCCTGCTCCACAGGATGGCGGGAAGGTCTAAAGGAGTCGACGGATAAAACAAAAAAAAAAAGGCTTAGTGCCAAATGAGCACCTCCGAATATGCCGGCTCCTCCTAGGAGAGCAGGTTAACACAAAGCTGGCAGGTCTTCAAGAGGCGAAGGAAGCATCAAATAAAACGGGTAAGGAAATAAGGGGGCTGGAAGGAGGGAGGGGGCTCTGCGGCCCGGGGACTTTCTGCTGAGTAGGCCGTAAAGAACAGCGTGCGTTAATACAGCCTCAGCTCAGGGAGCTCAAAGGGCTGGAACAGACATGATCTCACTGGGATGTGTTTTATTAGCTTCGAAGGCAGGTTACCAGGTTCCACCATCTCTGCTGAGACAGTGAAACTGCGGGCTCCCCCAGGCTCCCCCGACAGACAGAAGCGGGGGCAGCCTTTCTCAGACTGCCGGGGCAGCGAACACCCACCCTCTATTTCTTGATCCACGATCTGTCGTGAGCCAGGCATCTTGAAAGGAAGTTAAATTTTTTTTTTTTTAAATCAATTCCCTAGTGCGACATTAAAGAAATTCTGCATTTGTCTCTCTAAGGAGCAGAGTGGGGAGGGAGGCAGGAAGGTTTGAGATCAGAATCCTGGGTGTGCTTCCCAGTCTGTATCATCAGCCATCAGTGTTCCCCTGGAGGGCTGTTGTGCGGGGCCTGGCCCGGTGAGGACCGCGGGGTTCCCGTGGTCTAGGCATCTGACCACCCAGGATGGCCGCTGTGGCTACGCCTGCATCCCTGTTATACACACACCTTGCCGTTTCTCCACCTGGGAGTCTTCATCCAGCTGTCTCAAGACTGTTCTGTGACCTCCTGATGCCCCTGGATCGTTGGCCACACCCTGTGACACTATCTTCCTTCTGATGGTGCTGAGGCCGGTTTTAATCCCACCCACTGGCCTCTCCCGGGCTTCCTACCTGCAGCCCTGCTGCCAAGGGGCACCGCTGGGGCTCAGGTCCAAGGACGACAGGGCCCCGGACAGTCCCAGCCCTGTGCAGGGAGACCGCCCCCCGCTCCGCTGCGTTGGGACCCCCCAAGCTCGGCAGCGTGGTGGGACAGGAAGGGCCCGCTCCCAGGCAAACACTTCCCCTCCCCACGGAAGCCCCGGTTCCCTTTCAGTCTAACGGGGGCTTATATTCCCACACGATTGCTCAACGGAATGAGATCACGTCTGTGAAATGTTTCATAAACTGTGAAAGCGCTGAGCAGGCAGTCACCGCCCTCGCCCCCCACCTCCCCGACGGAGGGAGCTCCTCCAGGTCCCTGCGGAAGACAGGTGGGGAGGAGGGACCGTGGACCCCGGGGAAGCCACCCACAGGGTCCCGTCCCAAGGCTGCGGCCTGAGGCTTGGCCGTGTGCGAAGGAAAAAGAGGCCCGGGCCCTCCTGGGTAAAGGCCAGTCCAGCCCGGGTCCACTTCCGGTTCTGGTGATCATCTCAGCCCCGAAGTGATCCCCAGCCATCTCCTCCCACCCTCCGGAAGTTCCTCTCCCAAGGGTCCCTTAAGCAAATGTTCTGTCTGTTCCTGGCAAATATGAAGCCCTTTGCCTGGTGCCCATCTGAGGAGGCAGGGGTGTCCGCGGGCCCCAGGTTGACCCCGGAGGAGGCAGCGTGGAGCCGTGGGCAAAGTCGGGGAGGCTCTGAATGGGGTGCTCCGCTCACGGTCCCTCACGTTTTGACGCAGTTCTGTGACCAAGGGCTCAACAGCAGACCACACGTGTGAGCCAGAGGACCAGACGAGCCCGGCTCTCCATCCCGGCCGTCTGTGAAACAGGCCTGTTAAGGACACTCAGTATGTGCTACACGGCTCCTGCGAGTCAACCCGACACACGGCAGCGCCCCATCCAGGTGAGCTGCTTCCCAACGTTCGCATTCACAGGGCTGAGCTGGAGTCCTCGTCAGTGAGAGGGAGATGAAGGAAGGACCTGCCCAGGTTGAATTAAGAGGATTAATGAGAGTACAGTGCTCAGCATGGGATCTGACACACAGTAAGTGTCAGTCAATGAGAGCCGCCCTCACAATTTAAGCAGGAGGGAAAGTCCACATCCTACGCCATGAAGCTTTTTCCCGAACCCGGGCTACTGGGATGATGGAGGAGAGGAGAATAGCTCTGACCTGTAAGGCCAGCGGCCAGCAAGATTGGGCTGCTGGGCCTGGGCGGGGCTGGGGCGAGGCCCCGCTTGGCCCACGGTCAGGGTGATGCATCTTTACTGTCAGGCCTGGGTAACTCTGGAGCCAGTGCTGGCCGCCTCGTCCCTGGGGCCTGACGCTCACGGGTTAGCGATGAGAGATGCTTTGTAAAAGGGGCAGACGCTCCCGAACCCCCGGAACTGCAAGTTGTGAGAAAGATGGGGGCACAGCCAGGAAGGAAAGGACATAGTGACAGGCATGTGTCATTTAGTAAAAGCCACCCTCTGTTTATTTAACCACATGAGGTGTTAAGATAGCAAAGCAGGTCTGGGTGCCAGGCTGAGTTCTGGGACATTAGCCAAAGTCAATTAAAGACCAGGGATGAGGGGAGAGAATAAAGAGTGAGTGGAGGCTGATGGGGGTGACGATGAAGGAGAGGCTGGGACCCAGCAAAGGGAGGGGAAGGATGACAGACAGACACATAGCTCCTGGGCTCCACACTCCCTGAATACAATGCAGAAAGTAAGTTCTGGTCACACGGGGTCTACCTTCGGCACGTCCCGAGGGCACCCCTCTGGGTCGGTGGTGCACTCCGCCTCACCTTAACAAGAAACGGGGCCACACAGTGATCAGGTTTGATGTATGACCTCAAGAGACCAGCACGGGGGTCTAAATGCTGCCTCGGCCCCTACTTGCTGAGAAAACAGCAGGAAGAGCAGTTGCAAAGGACAGACTAGAGGGTTCCAGGATGCAAGACGTCTAAAGGGCTGTATTTCTGTCCAGGTTGTTTCCACTGGCATCTAGGGAACCACAATTGTACGTCTTTGCTTTGACCAACTTCACGTTGCCCAATTCTTTGTCAACAAAGGAATGAGTGTGAGCATTAAGAGCCAGACATTCATGGTTTTGAATTCATTCAACCCAGCTGTGTGACTTTGGGTGGGTTACTCAACCTCTCTGAGGAAAAGCCCCACCCACTGAGTTGTTATGAGAGGAGATCCAGGACCTGCCAGGTGACAGGCCGTCAAGGACAGGTCCCCCCCTTTGTCATACACGAGAGGCACATCATGAAAAGGGGACCCTGGGTTTGACTTTGCGAAGCCATCGTGAAAACAAAGAGTCCGCCTCTTAATAAATAAACATTCATTCTATAAATGAAGAGAATCCTTAGCAGAGCTTAAAGAAATTCAAGAACAAGATGAAAATGGCAGAAGGAGAGAGTCGTGACCTTGAGTCAAACACAGGCTGACCGGTACTGGCAGCAGAGAGAGCTGGGGCTTGCTTTTCTGGGATTCTCAAGTTCCAGCCACATGGCACCAGCCAGGGACGCTCTGAGACAGAAGAAAGGCACCATTCCCGAACTTCGACCCTGTGCACTGACTCCGTGGAGAGGCTGCCACCCCATATTCAGTCTTTGTGTCTATAGAATGAGAATATCCCCTACCTTAATTGTAGAAGGCACTTAACAGGGGTGGGGGGCCTGGCACACAGTGAGTGCTCGATAAATGTGAACTGGTTTTGTTTTTTTTCTTTTTCATTCCTATGTAATATTACTGCCACCATCTCTCCGGGGCCGTTTTTCTTTCCTCTCCTTAGGAATGAGCATTCTGTCAGAGATACCCGGCAGTCCTCAAGGCAATAAAGATTGCCGGGCTTCCTCTCCATTGTGACAAGGTTAACCTGGAAACAGCCGGGAGACCGAAGATGCTTTCTTAGCAC
Source organism: Macroglossus sobrinus (assembly GCA_004027375.1). NCBI lineage: Eukaryota > Metazoa > Chordata > Mammalia > Chiroptera > Pteropodidae > Macroglossus > Macroglossus sobrinus. The sequence goes on along the minus strand of PVKZ01004667.1, from coordinate 1,383 downwards.
GGACTGCGACTTCCCACCCATCCTTAACCCTTTGCTGCCTTCTCCCCCTAGACTGCAGGCCTCACAAGGACAGAAAGCACATCTGCTTTGCTTGCCATTCTACCCCCGGCACTCAGGAGAGTGTCTGACTTATATTGATATTAGGGACTCAATAAAATTGCTGGTGTAACTAACGGGTGCACCGTAACCATGTGACAAGTCTGGGTGAACACCCAAGGCTGATCACCCTAACTTCTTTCTATGCACTTTCTATCTGGCTGGCAAATTCAAGGAACAGCAGGCTGGTGCCCAAGCAGACCAGTGGCAATGTGGCCCAGAGGGCTTTTGCGGGATCTGCACCAGCCTCCCAGCCGGCTCTGCCTCATGCAATGCTTTCACCTTGTGTGTTACTCTTTGTCTTGTCCAGTCAGGAGCTTTAGCACCGAGACACAGACGAGGCCCAGAAGGCACAGGTCCCTCCCTGGGCCACAGAGCTGACAAAGGGCAGCCAGGGTCCTAGAAGCCCACGTACAAGCCCAGCCCTTTACTTACTCTGAAAAAGATGCTCACTAACTGTTTAGTTGAAAAGGAAAAACTGAATGAATGGAAACAACAGTGTGACAGTTTCCCAAAGACTTCAGAACTCGTAGGGCTGAACGGCAGAGAACACTGCTTCGCGGCAGGTCCAAACCTGACATCCCCGGACATCACGAGTGACCTGGGAAGGACGATCACTTCAGATACGAACGGAGGAGCCCTGCCAACCTTCCCGGAGGCCGGGCCAGGGGAGGGAGGCAAGGATTCGGGCTGCCTTGGGGTCCTTCCTCACGGGCAGGCGTGAGCACGAGACCAGGCAGCCCAGCCCCCCAGTCATCATCCCGCTGTGGAAACTACCAGAAGCTGCCCTTCACCCACCAGACTGGCAAGAAGGTGCGAACCGGACATACTGCATGTGGGTGACAGGTGGGGGAGACGGGGCTCTTGTGTGCCGTGAGTGGAAGGACAAAGTGGTTTGGGAGCGTCTGTAAAACGGAGAATGTTCACCAGCCTCACAGGAAGCGATGTCACCTCAGGGTATACACCCCAGAGGGGTCTTTCCATGTGCCCACGGCGTGTGAGGGTGCGCACAGCACTGCTTGTAATGCAGGGGGAAAGGAGAGAAAAGGGGAAAGATGAGGAGGAGGATGGAAGGAAAAGGGAAGAGAACAGAAAAAAAAGAAAAGAGAAGAGCCCAGAAGAGAAGAAAAGAGAAAAGAGAAGAGAAGAGAAAAAATAAAAGAAAAAAGAAAAAAAGAAAAGAGAAAAAAAAGAAAAGAGAGAAGAGAGGAGAAGAGAAGAGAAGAGAAGAGAAGAGAAGAGAAGAGAAGAGAAGAGAAGAGAAGAGAAGAGAAAAAAGGGGAGGGG
>PVKZ01004666.1:0-74419 GCA_004027375.1 Macroglossus sobrinus | reverse complement strand
TGCCACTGCTAGCACCAAATCATTTTTTAAGGTAGTATTATAATGTGATTTAATATTTGCTGAAACACTTCTTTTTCACAAATATTCAGGCCACTCTTTCTGCTAATTTTTATAAATTAACTTTTTTATATGTACTTGCATCTTTATTTATTTGCTTGATTTTTACTTACTTAATTATTTAGATTTTCATGTCAGACTTGTGGTGGCCTTTTCCCGTGTTTCCCCAGTTATAGGACTTCTTTTCGGCTAGACTTCAGGCAATTCTCAATGATGGTTGTAGTTCAGTTATCATTTTGATGTGGTCATGAGAGGAGGCAAGCACAGTGTTTATTTACTCTATCTCATTACCAGAAGCACCTATAGGTCATGTTTTATTTTATTTTTTTACCATTTTAATGTAAGTGTATTGTTTTTACTATTTTATTTTAAGTGTACCATTCATTGGTATTAAGGACAATTACGTTGTTGTGCAGCCATCAGTACTATATCTCCAAAATTTTTTATCTCAAACTGAACTAGTATATCCCTTTAATAATAACTCTTTATTCCCTCTCCCTTAGCCATGTGGTACGTGTTATTTGATTTTCTGTCTAAGAATTTGACTGTTTCAGGTACCGCATAGAAATGGAGTGACCTCTGGCTTATTTCACTTAGTATATCTTCAACATTCATTCACCTTGTACCATATATCAGAACTTTATTCCTTTTTATGGCTGTATTCCATTGTTTACATCTACCACAATTCCTTTATCCATTCATCTGTTGATAGACACTTTGGTGGTTTCCAACATTTGGCTGTTCTGAATATGCTTCTCTGAATACTGACATTTGAGTAACTGTTTGAAACCTTGTTTTCAATTTTGGGGAATATATACCTAGAAATAGAATTGCTGAGTTATGTGGTAATTCTGTTTATCTTTTTGAAGAAGAGCCATCATCTCTTCCACAGTGCCTATACTATTTTACATTCCCACCAGCTATGTGCAAATGTTCCAATTTCTTCACCTCCTCTCACATTCGTTATTTTCTGTTTGTTTTTTTTTTTTATACTAGCTATCCTAATGTATATGAACTAGTATCTCATTGTGGGTTTTGTTAGCATTGTGTAATGATTAGTGATCATTTTTTCATTTGCTTGTTGGTATTTTCCATGTCTTCTCTGGAGAAATGTCTATTCAAGTTCTTTACATATTTTTTGATTTGGGCTTTTTTCTGTTATTGAAACTTAGAGTTTATAATGCATTTTGAATATTAAGCACTTACCAGATGTATTATTTCCAGATGTTTTCTTCCATTCTGTGGATTGCCTTTCTACTCTTGATACTATTTATTGATAGATAAAAGATTTTAATTTTGATTAAGTCTAATTTATCTATTTTTTCTTTTGTTGCCTGTACTTTTTGTGTTACATCCAAGAAATTATTGTGAGATGCAACATCATAAAGCTTCTCTCATATGTTTTCTTCTAAGTTTTATAGTTTTAGCTCTTTTATTTAGTTCTTTGATTCATTTCAAATTAATTTTTGTGTATGATGTAAAATAAGGGTCAAACTTTAGTTTATATGTCAATATCCAGTTTTTCATAAACCATTTCTTGAAAAGGTGGCCCTTTCCTAATTAAATGTTCTTAGCACCCTTGTAGACAATCATTTGAACATATATGAAAAGGTTTCTTTCTGGGTTCTGTACTCTATTTTATTGGTCTGTCTCTATGCCAGTACCATTCTGTTTTGATTATTGTAGCTTTAAACTTAGTTCTGAAACCAGGAAGCATGAGTCCTCTCAAGTTTCTCTTCCATTTCAAGATTGTCTTGGCTATCCCTAATTTCTTAGATTTCACATGAATTATAGATTGGATTTTCCTCTTCCTGCAGAATGCATATTCATGATGCTGACGGTGGTTGTGTTTAATCTGTAGATTTCTTTGTGTAGTATTAATATCTTGGCAATACTGTCTTCTAATCACGAACAGAGACTGTCTTTCCATTTACTTTTGGCATCCTGAATTTCTTTCAGCAATTTTTGTAGTTTCCAGTGTAGGAGTCTTTCACCTCCTTAGTTACATTTATTTCTAAGTATTTTAATCTTTTTGATGCTATTATAAATAAATTGTTTTCTCAATTTTCCTTTTTGGGTTGTTCATTATTAATGTATAGAAATATAACTGCTTTATTGCTTGCTGACTTTGTAGCCTGAAACTTTGCTGAATTTATTTATTAGTTCCAACAAGTGAGTGAGTGTGTGTGTGTGTGTGTGTGTGTGTGTGTATGTGTGTGTGTGTGTGTGTGAGTGAGAGAGATCTTTAGAGTTTTCTGCTTAAAAGATCATGTTATCTGGAACAGAGATAATTTTGTTTTTTCTTTCCCAATTAGAATGCTGGATTTTGGGGGGTTTTTTTGTTTGTTTGTTTTGCCTAATTGCTCTGAATAAAAATGTTAAATATGGGCATCCTGTTTTCTTCCTGAACTTAAGGGAAAAACTTTCATTCTTTCAGCATTGAGTATAATGTTAACTATGGATTTTTCAGACTTGGCCTTTATTATGTTGAAACTTCTTTCTATTGAAGATTAACCTCTAAATCACTTATTAAGCTCTCCTGTATTTTTTAATTTTAAGTAGAATCACATTGAATGCATAAGCTAATATTGACAATACACTAACGATAAATGTGCAAGTTGCACCACAGAATATTTAGAGGAAATATTACTGGAAAGAAGAGGAATGATCATGACATTAAATATAAATATCTGGTATTTTATGATACTACTGTTAATGAGAATAATTAATATAATTTATGTAAGAAAAAATAAGTTTTATACAAGGCAAAAATTAGACTTATGAATTTAGAGATTTGTAAGCTTTATTATTGTCTTCTTTTTTTTTACTTATTCTCATTTTTTTTCTAGGACATCAACCCAGTAAAACTGAGAATTTAGGTATTATTTTGGTTATTAGTAATCCTGCATTATGAGACCTTAGAGTAATAGTGTTATTTTGTGATGTCAATTTGTAAATTAATTTTCTTTTTATTCGTACCTTGTATATATAAGACTTAAAGTTCTATATGGTGGGCTAGTTTTTTTCTAGTAAAGGATGTTATAGCAAACTTTATGTAGACTCACCAGTTTCATGCAACATATGTTAAAGAAAATGATAAAGTATACTTGTGACAGTTAAATGAAATATAAAGATTTCTTGATGTGTAAATGAAGAAAAATATGTATTTTATTTACATTACACTAGTTCAGTAATGTTAATCTTTTTATTAAATGTGCTTTAGACTTGTTATGTTTTCCCCCTGAACACTGTGGTCAAACTGTCTTTGTGCCAGAAATTCAGTGCCATCTTAAGATATTAAATGCTTGATAAATTTTCATGAAATGAAAAGAGCAGAGGCAAACCTGATATTCTATGTATTGGCTTTTAGAAATTCAGTAAAAATAATGGCCATTTAGAAGCAGAGGTACAACTGACCAACTAAGAATTAAGATTTTGTAGTGTTATTTATTGCTCTCTGGATAGCCAAAAGTGCATGTTTCCTTATCTATGAATAATTTTTATACATGAGTCCTGATGTTTTATTTGCATTCTTAGAATCTCCTTGGTGATTAAGACTATATTTTAATTTAGGATGGGCTGCATGAGAAAGGGTTGATGATAAAAACATATTGTTTGTGAAGACTGCAAAATGCATCTATATAATCAATACAACTTTATTTATGACTTATTCTACAGACTCACTTTTAAGGGATAATTTAAATTAAATCCCAAACAAAATCATAAGAATGACAGACTGAACAATAAACTAATGTATTATAGTTGGAATAATGAGATAATAACATTCTTAAAATGATTTTCCTCTAATCTAGTGAATTCTAATTTTTTAAATAATTTTTACTAAATAACCTGGGGTGGTAACTACAGTATAAAACAATGATAAGTGAGGTTTCTATTAAGAGTATCACAAGTTGAACCCTAGGCCTGAAATTTGATTAGAAGGGTTCTGTGATCAAAATGACCTGGATACACTAGCAATCAATGCTAAACTAGATTGATAAGTTTTTTCTTTGCTGTAGTTTATAGATGGTATGATAAAAATTAAAATTCATATGCTGTCTAGAGACTCACATGTTCTCAATTATCTTCATACTGGTTTTATTTTTTCTTAGATGGTGGACTCATTGCTGTGATAGTTCTTACTGTACGTAAGTATCTCAAACTTGGATAACACTGAAATAAGAATATTAATGTGAAGGAACACATTATTTAATGATTTTTCAGTTTCTACAGTTTATATAGCTTGAAACTAAGTAAACCAATTCAGAAATACCTGAACTTTTACATGATATACCACCTGGTATTGGTAGTTTTATATTTTTTATATTCTATATGTCCACTTAGTAACAAATCCTAAGTAATGTATGTTTTTGAGATGATTAATCATATGAATTTGCATCCAAAATATGCTTTGGGTAATATTCTAAATTAAGCTTTTAGGACTCTTTTTTGACTTTCTGTAGACTGTTTAAGTGATTCCAGGAAATTACATGTATATGTGCTTAAATTAAATAACATTTTCTGAATACTGAAATGTAACCAACATTAATTTCTTCTGCTAGATTTTGAATCTTGGAAATTATTTTTCATAGTTACATGTCATTACATGTCATTTGTTTCCTGGTTTCTTGTAGTTGTTGGCATTGCACTAGTTGGCACCTGTGTGTACAAATTTCTTCACATCAGGAACAGATAGCAAATTAAACATTTCTTAAACATATTGGTGCTTCTCACTCTTGACATACTTTTGTGCAGCTTTTGTTTGTACTCTGTGCTTGCCTCCTCTCACAACCACATCAAAATTACAGTGAAACTACAGAACAGCCAGAGTCACCTGAGTTCTGGATGAACAGAAGTCCTACGTTTGGGGACATACATAAGAGGTCACCTCAAGACTAGTAGGAGGGATGGAGATGCAAAACAGGATAGTCTCATAACTGTATGGGCAGATGAGAATCAGGAGGGTTATCTTGGCTGCAGAAGCCCCCACCCCAGGAGGAATGAGGGTTCTCTGTTTCACACTGGGCTCCCCATCCTAGGGTTCCAGTGCTGGAAAGCAAAGTCCCCACAATCTCTGGCTGTGAAAACCAGTGGAGATTGTGGCTGAGTGAGACAGAGGGTATAGAAGTCAAAGACATTCCTCTTAAGGGCCCACATGGACTTACTTAGTGACTCACTTGCTCTGAGCTCCAGCACTGGGGCAGCTGCTCAAAGAGTGCCAGATACACAAAGGGAGGAACTGAGTTGTCTGGCTTGAGGACGAGGGCTGGAGGGATGGCTTTTTCCCGGACAGAAGTGCTGGCGGTATCCATTTTTCCTTTATTGAACTCTCCTGCCTCCCAGTATGCAGACACAGATGACCACACTATCAGAGTCTCCATCAACTTGGATAACACAGGTCGCTCTGCCCAGGTAACTCCTGAGACCCCACCTCTCCCAACTTGCAGGCCCACTCACACTTCCTTTAGTGTTTTTTTTCCCATACAAATGGCCTGTCTTGACTCATGCTGCAGACTTTCCTAAAATCTCTCAGAGGTTTACAAAACACAAAGAAGCAGCATCTGGTCTCAGTTTGCCTCATACGTCTTGCTGAGCAGCCCCACACCTGGCTCTAGCAGCAGTAGGCCTTAGTTCCTAGCTTGGCCTCTCAAGGCACCTATGAGCCCAGCTTGGGTGGCAGCCATCTGCGGATTCCTTGGTGACTCTTTTCAGGTGACCCTGGGAATGGACATATTGTGGCTAACCTTGGCCTACAGCTGGGTCTCTTCCAGGAGGCACTTAGGCTGGCATACCCGGTGGCCTGCCTCAACAAGCACCAGAGGCAGAGCACCTCCCAGGGCTGCATCTGAGGAGGACGCACCCGAAGTGCAGACTGGGCATGTACTGGAGCTTTGCTAAAGTGAATATTGCTCTGTAGGATCGGCCCCTCACTTGCCATTTCTCACAACCAATCAGCCCAAGTGTAAGTCCTGCCCATCGATGTACAAACAGCAGGCAAGGCTCAATACAACAGAAGGCACAAAGGGACACGGCTTGAATGCCTGACTCAGGTGAGCAGAGAAGACTGTGCCACTGGGCCCCACAAGACACCTACTACATAAAGCCACTCTACTAAGACAAGCAGACTTAGGAGCACTACCTAATATATAGAAACAAACACAGGGGAGGCAGCCAAAATGGAGAGATAAAGAAACACATCCCACATGAAAGAACAGAACAAAGCTTCAGAAAAAAGAACTAAACAAGATGGAGACAAGCAATCTTCCAGAGGCAGAGTTCAAAACACTGGTTATAAGGATGCTCGATGAACTTAGGGAAAGAGTAAATGAACTCAGTGAGAATTTTAACAAAGTGATAGAAAACATAAAAATGGAAATAGAAAACATAAAAAAGAACCGGTCAGAAATGAAGACTATAATATCTGAGATGAAGGGTACATTAGAGAGAATAAACGTATTGGATGATGCGGAGTTTTGAATCAGCAATTTAGAGAATAGGGTAGTGAGGACACCCAATCAGAACAGCAACAAAGAAAGAGAATAAAAAAAACAGGATAGTTTAAGGGGCCTCTGAGACAACAGCAAGCATAACAACATTGGCATCATAGGGGTACCAGAAGGAGAAGAGAGAGAACAAGAAATTGAAAACCTACTTGAAGAAATAATGATGGAAAACCTCCCTAACCTAATGCAAGAAATAGACATACAATCCCAGGAAGGTCAAAGAGTCCCAAACAAGATGACCCCAAAGAGGCTTACACCAAGATACATCATAATTAAAATGCCAAAGGTTAAAGAAAAAGAATCTTAAAAGCAGCAAGAGAAAACTAGTCAGTTACCTATAAAGGAGCATCCATAAGACTATCAGCTGATTTCTCAACAGAAACTTTGCAGGCCAGAAGAGGTTGGCCTAAAATATTCAAAGTGATGAAAGACAAGGACCCACAATGCAAGATTACTCTACCCAGCAAAGCTATCACTTAGAATTGAAATACAGATAAAGAGCTTCCCAGACAAGAAAAAGCTAAAGGAGTTCATCACCACCAAACCAGTATGACAGGAAATGTTGGAGGAACTTCTTTAAGAAGAAGAAAAAAATATATATGAAAAATATGAATAATAAAATGGCAATAACTACTTATCTATCAAGTACTTCAAATGAAAAAGAATTAAATGTTCCAATCAAAAGATAGGGTTCCTGAATGGGTAAGAAAACAAGACTCCTACTTATGCTGCCTACAAGAGACTTACTTCAGATCAAAAGACACACAGATAAAGTAAAGGGATGGAAAAATATATTTCATGAAAATGAAAAAAAAAAGCTGGGGTAACAATACTTATCTCAGACAAAATAGAGTTTTTTTAAAAAGGTTATAACAAGAGACAAGGTCTAAGTAATCCCAAATCTGGATATTTATCTGACAAAACCAAAATACTACTTTGAAGGGATGTGTGCATCCATATGTTCATTGCAGCATTATTTACAATATCCAAGATAGAGAGGCAACATGGGTGCCCATTAATAGATGAATGGATAAAGAAGATGTAGTACATATATACAATAAATAAATAATAATAAATAATAAGTAATGAATGAACTAATGAATGAATGAAATCTTTACATCTGAAATAGCATGGTTAGACCTAGAGGGTATTGTGCTAACTGGAGTAAGTCAGATAGAGAAAGACAGATGCCATAAGATTTCACTTAATGTGGAATCTAAAGAAAATAAACAAGTAAAACTCATAGATACAGAAAACATTTTGAGGGTTATTAGGTGAGGGGAGGGTTCAGGGAGTGAGTGAAAAGGAGAGAAGAGATTAAGAAGTACAAATTGGTAGTTACACAATAGTCATGGAGATGTAAATTATAGCATAAGGAATACACTCAATAATATTGTAATAACTATGTACGGTGTCAGATAGGTACTAGATTCATCAAGGTGACTCCGTAAGTTATAGAAATGTCTAATCACTGTTGTACACATGAAACTAATATAATATTGTATTTAACTATAATTGAAAAATAAAAAATATTTTTAAAAACAATCACTGGAATTTTTAGAATGAAAGCTTTTATTTGTCTGTATAACTTGGATAATCATAAGAAACTATGTAGGTGTCTTCATTTCAAACACACAAATTGATTTCTTTTCATTTAGAGTCATTATTTATGAATGTTAAACTAAGTAATCCTATTTGATTTCCCTCTTATGTTCTCTTAATTTACTAGGTTGCAGTAAACCATAGGGGTTAAACAAAGTTGCTGAGAAGAGTAAGATTTTTAACACATCTTATTAATGGAAAAGGGGGGAACTTAGAATAGAAAAAATGTACAAATATATTTATCTTCTAAGGAGAATAGAGTTTTTACATTAAATTTTAATGAAATGATTTACAATGTAATTATAGATTTAGAATAAAATCCTGGAGCACAGACCAAGATTGAAATGTCAGACTTTTAGAGATTTATTTTTCCCTGTTGTTTTGGAGATAACTTTGAATCAAATTAATATTTTTGAGATTTTTGGTATTTGTGGTTTTATAATATATTTTCCTTTTACATTAATCATTGGGTTTGGACTATACTGCAAATTTGTGGTTCCGAAATAAGGGGTACGAGACTCAAGCAGTTGGAAAAAATTCAAGGAACAGTAGGCAATTGCTACATAGCTCTTTATTCCAGTAGGGGCACAGCCCACCTCACAGGGCAGCAGCTCTCCAGCAAGGGCATGCCACCCCTTGCATGGCAGCAGCGCCTTTTATAACCGGTTAAACAATAGTGGCACACTACCAAGTTAGGAACCTGCACATGCGTACAGGGCACATGGTTACATAGGGGAGAAGTGCGGAGTTTTCTTCCGCTAGGAAGTTAGCTGTGGGTGTGGGAGGGAGCCTGAGCCTGATTACCACTATCTTACTTTCTTTTCACTACAATCTTCACATGTAAAGAGTTGAAACATTTCTTATATTATCTTTTAAAAATACCCACAGCGCCTTCATTTGAATCTTAAAAGTTATATTGTAGATTACATGATATACATATTTGATTTCTCCATCAATAGTATATTTTTAAAATACATACACTTAGCTGTCTGAGTAGGATATACTCTCAGTATACTATTTTTACAATTCCAAAAGGTTCACGTAGAAATAACTTCTAAAGAAAGCTTTGTATTTTTTACTTTCATTCTTTGTTTCAACCATCACTGGACCAGTCAACATGGCAGAGAACGTAAATGCTGTGTTTGCCTCCTCTCATGGCCACATCAAAATTACAATTAAACAATAAAACAACCATCATTGAAAATCCTCTGAAGTCTAGTTGAACAGAAGTCCTATAAGGACATACAGAAGAAGCCGCCTCCAGACTTCATGAGAGGGGTGGAGAAGTGTAACAAGCTGATCGCACACCCACCTGTGGTGGTTAAAAAGAGGGAAGCATATTGCACCCAGTGCGCATACTCAGGCAAGCACTATATCTGGGTCTCTATCAACCTGGCTAACACTGTTTACTCCACCCCAGTGATTCCCTGATACCCAGCCCACCCAACTTTTAGGCCCACCCAGCTTCTCTCGGTGGCTTTTCCATACAAACAGCCTATCTTGGCTCATGTTGTAGACTTTCCTAAAACAACTCAAAGGTTCACAAATGCCGGATGAGTAACACCTGGGCTCAGCGTGCCCCATACCTCTTGCCGAGCAGCCCCAAACCCGGCAGTAGCAGCAGCCAGCCTCAGTTCACAGCTTGGCCTCTCCCAGGCAACTCCAAGCCCAGCACAAGAGGCAGTCATCTGCAATCACTTTGTGGCTCACATCAAGTGGACCCAAGCAGGGCATAGGCAGAGCTGACCTTGGCCTGAAACAGAACCCCTTCCAAGAAGCCCCAGAATCAACACACCCAGAGGCCCACTTCATATCACCCCAGAGCACCACCCAACCATTTCCACAAAGGAGACACCTGGAGGGCAGACGGGGCAGGCACCAGAGTCCCATTAAAACTAATCCTGCACCATAGGGTCAACCCCTCCACAATGGCTTCTCCACTGTAGTGAGGCCAGTCCTCACAACCAAGTGGCTTGAAGATCAAACGCTCCCATTGATGTGCAAATAGCAACCACTGGGTTCAACTGCAACAGGAGGGCACACACAACCCACACAAGGGACAACACATGAGGAACATCTGACTCAAGTGACTAGGAAGGTTGTGCCACTGAGCCCCACAGGACACCTAATACATAAGGCCACTCTACGAAGACCTGGAGACTAACATCTTAAACCAATACAAAGAAACAAAAACATGGAGGGAGCCAAAATGGGGAGACAAAAAAAAATGTCCCAAATGGAAGAATAGAATAAAACTCCAGAAAAAGAACTATAAATAAAATGGAGACAAGCAATCTATCAATGCAAAGTTCAAAACACTGGTTATGAGGATGCTCAATGATCTCAGTGAAAACTTTAGCAAAGAGATAGGAAACAAAAATGGAGATAGAAAACATAAAAAAGAAACAGAAATAAAGAATACAATAATGAAAATAAAGAGTACCTTAGGAAAATCAACAGTAGATTAGATGAAGCAGAGGATCGAGTCAGTGATTTGGAAGACAACATAGCAGGAAAAAAACAAACAGAACAGTGAAAATTAAAAAAAAATTCCAAAAAATTCAGATAGTTTAAGGTTCTGGTACATCAAGTATACTAACATTCGCATCATAGGGGTACCAGAAGCAGAAGAGAGAGAACAAGGAATTGAAAACCTATTTGAAGACATAATGATGGAAAACTTCTCTAACCTGGCAAAGGAAGCACAGAGTCCCAAACAAGATGAACCCAAGGAGGCCCACAAAAGACACATCATAATTAAAATGCAAAAAAAAAAAAAAAAAAGACAGTGACAAAATGAGAATCTTAAAAGCAATAAGACAAAAGCAGTCAGTTACCTACAAGGGAGCTCCCATAACATAAAACTGTCAACTGATTTCTCAACAGAAATTTTGCAGGCCAGAAAGGATTGGCATGAAATATTCAAAGTGAGTGATGAAAAAAAAAGAAAGAAAAGTAAGGACCTATAACCAAGATTACTCTATCCAGCAAAGCTATTACTTAGAATCAAAGAGCAGAAAATAAAAAAGCTTTCTAGACAAATCAACAAATATCACAATTACTTTAAATGTAAATAGATTAAAAGCTCTAATCAAAAGACATAGGGTGTGGGGTGGCTCCATAGTGTAGTGGTTAGCACGTCTGCTTTACACACAGAAGGTCCTGGGTTTGTACCCCAGGTGGAGCCACCGACCATATCCTGGGTGTGCCAGGCCCCCCAAGTGCACATGGGGCACCAGGCCCCAGGTGCACTCTGTGAGTGTGTGGGAAGAGATGCCCTGCCTTCAGGATCTAGTTCCTAAAAAAGGGAAATGGTAACATCCATAGTTCAGGCATGGAAGTTGGAGTTGCGGGGTGGGGGGGGGGGAATTAAAGAGTGGGGAAAAAAAAGACAGGGTGACTGAATGGATAAGAAAACAAGACCCTTACATATGCTGCCAACAAGAGACCCCCTTCAGATCAAAAGATACATACAGACTGAAAATAAAAAGATGGAAGAAGATATTTCACGAAAATAGAACAACAACAACAACAGCAACAAAGAAAACCAGAGTAGCCATACTTATCTCAGATTAAACAGACTTTAAAATAAAGCTATAACAAGAAACAAAAAAAGGACCCAGTAATTCTACTTTGGGGTATTTATTTGAAAAAACTCAAAACACTAATTTGAAAAGACATATTCATTGCAGCATTATTTACAATAGCCCAGATATGGAAGTAACCTAAGTGTCTATCAACAGATGAATGAAAAAAGAAAAAGTGGTACATATAGACAATGGAACATTACTCAGCCATAAAAAGAGAATGAATTCTTGCCATTTGCAACAACATAGATGGACCTAAAGAGTATTATGCTGAGTGAAACAGTCTGAGAGAGACATATACCATATGATTTCACTTACGTGTGGAATTTAAAATACAAATAAAAAAAATAAAACAAACTCATAGATCAGAGAACATTTTGATGGTTGCCAGATAGGAAGAGAATTGGAGGTTGGGTAAAGGCAGTAAGGGATTAAGAGGTACAAACTGGTGGTTATAAAATAGTCATGGGGGTGTAAACATAGCATAGGCAATATAGTCGATAATATTGTAATAACAGTGTCATGGGTGTCAGATGGGTACTAGATTTATCAGGATGATCATTTTGTAAGTTACATAACTGTCTTAATTACTTTGTTGTACACTCAAAACTAATGTTCTATGTCAACTGTAATTTAAAAAATTTTAAATAAAAATATCACTACATCAAAATACTTAAAGGTTTTTAATCAAGTATGAAAAAATAAAAACACTCTAGCTACCTGTTCATGAATCTTTTAAAGCTGAAGAACTATCTGAGCATTGTACCTCCAAGCTAACGGCTTAGTAACATTAGTGATCTAAGACTCTATTTTGATGAGCTTCAAGTGATGATAATGCTGGGCCTGGAACACTGAGTAACCAGCGTAAACACCAGTATTGATGTGCCCATGTTCTTGAAATTTGAATAAACACAAAGAATAGGCAAATTTTTCTCATGTTTAAGATAACTGGATTTTTTAAAAGACTCCTCACCTATATATATATATTCTAAAAAAGATGTGAGATAATATTTTACACTACCAGCTTTCCTTTAGAAAAAGTAAAAATTTTTATTAGATTATTTTTACTGTTTAACATCTATAATCTTATTCCCTCCCCAAATCAGCTGCCATTGCCTTAGAAACTAATTTAGGAGACTCTAAAGTGTATGCAGATACTTTTCTAATTCTAAGCAAAACTCTGGAAACAGGGTACAGATAATCAAACATTTATGTTAAAACTTGGTACCAAATGGACTGATGTAAACTTTGTACTCACTATGATTTGGGAATGCAATTACCCTTCTACAGGCTTCATATCAATGTAGAAAAATAACATAAGTAGTGACTTTAAGATGGTTAAGCATAATTTAAATTAAGATGAAAAAAGCCATAAGGCTAATATATCTGCTAGTTTTCTGTTTCTTAAGTAAGAATGGAGTAAGAACCCATTCTTACTGAAACGAGCCCAATCTATCACTCCTTCCTCTTCCCTTTTAGTTTCCTTTCTTAACCAATTATTCTATCATGCTTTTTAGCCTTAGAATCCACAGTCCTTCCCCTGTTCTTTTTTACTGCTGCATATATTTTACATGTCATGATTATGTGGTTCCAAAAAACAGATGCTTTTTGTTTATATTAATATTTTCACGTATTTGTAGTGAATAATTTTTCATAGGTGCATGATTTTCTTTATACTCATATCATCCATGGATAAGTGAGAGTTTGCTAAATTCATTAGAATTATTTGTATAATTTATGTATTTTATTTTCTAACTAAATATTTCTCATTTTTTCCATTAAGGGTATTTATCATTTGTTATAACCTAACATGTTTTTAGTGTTATATTAAAAATAGGTGATTCAATAACATAGTAACTTTTAAGCTAAAATGAATGTCACAAAGGTTTTTGGATTTAGTGTATATAGTAGCCAGGTAAGGTGGTGGGGAGTATAATGACATGGGGCAAAAAGTTGAAGGATCAAATTAATTTGAACATTTTTTTTACTTGACTCTCAAGTTTATTTACTTGAGCATTTAATAAACTCTTCAAAACTTTAAACATAAAACTAATTTTAAAGATCCCAAGATTTTGTAGTTTGTTGGGAGAGGACATGTGCAAGATTTAGATCCATCTGAGGAAAATGCGAGGTCTTAAAATAAGTTTTATAGAGATCTTCCCTTGTTTGAAAACAAATGTGCTATAAAGAGAAACTGTACTCACTGCAGAAGTCAAGATGCATCTGAAATGTATGACTTATCATAAAACTGGGCCCTAAAAAAAAAAAAACAAAGCCAAGCAGGCTTTTCTACACAGAGACCTCTCATGCAAACCACGCTTCAGGGAGAAAGCTGCACTAAGCTGCCTGCCTCCAGCACTGAAATACCTTACCTGCCTGCACTGTGTTAATGGCCAGCCCTTATAAAGGAGTTCCTGGAATAGTATTGCAACCAATAGGACTGAGGCTTTCTCCCATCCATTTGGAGCTGTACAGCTATATCCTCATTAGCATCTTTTACAGACAATCAGAATGGCTCCATTCTGACCAGACAGGACAGTATCTTTCAGACCAATCAAACTGCAAGAATTTAGAGTTCTCATTTGCATGAGGATGGACCAATCAGAAACCAGGGCAAGGACTTCTATCTTTATAAATCACCTCCCCTCTGGCTCATAGAGTGCACTTTCCCTTTCCACATAAGACTGAAGGTTTTCTTCTGGGCTGGAGTTGAAATTTCAAAAATGAAACATTGGAGATGTCTTGCTGGAGTAAAGCAGTCACAATACTGATGTATACATGTAAATATAAATTATGTTTTGTCAAATTTGTCAATTACTGAAATATATGTGCACCCAGTTTTCTATACAAAAGTTTGTTTTAATGACAGAAAAGAAACATTTAAACTGAAAGTTTCTTAAAACTGGAAGAATGTGTTTTCAGTGGAATGGGAAGCCCCATGTATAGAGGTCCTTATTCATTTTTTGGAAATTTTATTTTCAAATCTGGTAAAAATAAAATATAGGATTGGACAAGTTTAATATATGATGTGATGTGTTTATTTTCAGTGTCTTTTTTTTTTTTAATCTAAAATCAGAGTGTTTCTAATCGGGGCCCATTCCATTCCCACAGTCATCACTCCTTCCCCTCCCATCTCAGAGCCTGAGGTATGTCTGGGCTTCTCCACTCCCAGCCCATCGTGTGCCTCTCCTGCTCACGGGTGTCCAGATGTTTATGTGACACCAAATTATGGTATGACAGACACACACACACACACACACACACACACACAAATAGAGTCATAAAATTATATTAAGTAAATAATCCTCTAACAAGAATTGAGTTTTGTTGTTTTCAATTTTTCCCTGAAAATATGATTTGCAAGCTGTGTTCAAATTGGATTTCCTATCTCCTAAATTCTTCATCATCTTTAGTTGTTTGAAACTAAAAAAAAAATTTTTAATAAAAAAATTTTTTTAAAAAAGGTCTGTATTTTCTCTGAGACCATAACCAAGAGGAGGAGACATGTAGAATTTGTATCTTTCAGGTCCCCACTGTCACATTCTCCTGAGCTGGACTATCATCTCATTCTGTCCTTTAACTTAATTATGAACAAGATGGGGAGCGGGGATCTGAGGCAATATTTCTGTTTGGAAGCAGGATGTTACTGACTGCAACACATTAAACTCAAGTGGAGACGGGAGCAGAATTGGCTCTGCAATGGATCAGGTGTTTTAGGCAGCTTGCTTCATTCTGCACCTCTGGCCCCTTTGCAGTGTCCTGCAGCATGGCTGTAGGAGTGGGGACCGCTAGAGATGAACCTCCCGCAAATGCTGTGAGGACTTCCAAGTGAATCTGACACCAACACTAAGCTCTGCAGCCCATGTAGGGTGAGAAAACAACTCTTTAGCCATAAATGCCCTTTACTGAAGATGCAGTGTAGTCTTTTTAAAACATGTTTCTTAGCAGCTTGATTCTAAGACTGTATGGTGAATTTCCTCAAAGTGGTAAGTTCTGTGGAACAATCAGAAATATATAGGCTTTTCAGTATGTTACGCTCTGGTCATATTAAAAACAAAGGTAAATTGAACTCTATACCTTGTCCCAAGTTTAGCTTCTTTCCCATAGAAAAACCATGTGAAACTTCACCAGAACCCTTCAAAGGCATGGTGCATATAAATACAGATACTCAGTTTGGATCAAGATTTAATTACATGGGTTGGGAGCACTTTCTCTGGAGTATGAGTTCAAGTCTTAGATAGGCAAACTAGACCACTGTCACCTGTACTTCAACAAGTAAGCAGTAGGACTCTGGATAGAGACCAAAGAAATCTAAAAAGGAAGGAATAGTCTGTATCTGTATTATAAACTAGGGAAGAGTAGGCTTCAGGTGGTGAGCACACAATAAAGTATACAGATGTCATTAAGTTGTACACCTCAAATTTATGTATTGTTACTAACCAATGTTATCCCAATAAATTTTTTAAAAAGAGACAGAAGGTAAATATTTTCAGCTTTGTGGGTCACACAGTCTGTGTTAAACTACTCAGCTCTGCCGTTGCTGTGGGGAAGTAGCCCTAGACAAAAGTAAATGAATGTGTGACTGTTTTACAATAAAACTTTATTTACAGATACAGGATACAGGATATATTGGGCCTGCAGACTTGTTTCCTAAGCTCTTGCATAGAAAAAGAAATAATGAGTTTTATTTTTCCTCATTTTTTTTCAAAGTCAGAGAAGTTTTAAAGAAATAAAAATACGAATTGGTAAAATAATAGTAGTTGAAAATTTCAGATTGGGCAAGTAAAGATACAAAAACTAAGACACTGAGGAATAAGCCTGCTTTGGTACATGTGTGTTGGACTTTGTACCTTACAGAGAAAATGAACTTACTCTCTAGCAACCATTTATAAAAGTAATATATCACTCCACAGAATATATCTCAATACTTTTGAACATAGTAGAAACCAAAACAGCTATAAGCTCTTATTACAATATAGAAACACTGAGATTAATAACTAAACATAGAAATTCATGGCCAACAGACATATGAAAGATGCTCAACTTCAGTAGCTATTAGGGAAATGCAAATCAAAACTACAATGAGATACCACCTCACACTAACTTGTTAGAATAGCTACTGTCAACAAGACAAGTAATGAATGTTGGAGAGGTTGTGGGGGAAAAGGAACCCTCATATACTGCTGGTGGGAATGTAAATTGGTACTGCCACTTTAGAAAACAGTATGAAGTTTTCTCAAAAAAACTGACTAGAATTACCATATGACCCAGCAATCTCTCTTCTGGGTATCTACCTCCAAAATTTGAAAACATTTATCAGTAAAGATATATGCACCCCGATGTTCATTGCAGCATTTTTCATGGTGGCCAAGACAGAAACAACCAAAATGCCCTTCGATAGAGGATTGGATAAAGATGTACATATGAGAGAGGAAAGGAGACTTCTGAAAGGGTGCAGGGGAAAGGGCTTGCAGAAATGACTGACTCAGCCAGTTGAATTGCTCTCTCCCAGTGTGCTCCAGCTAACATGTTTCTCATAGCTACTTCCCCCACCTCAAGGACTCTCCAGCTCACATCTGTTGATTCATAGTTTGCTATCCAACTAATGTTCTTATCTCCGTAGCCATGTAGGAATAACAAGACTGTGTAAAACTACGTATTATGTTACAATTAGAGCTCAGCCTTTGGATAGGAACCCACTGAGCAGGTGCCAGTATCAATAAGTGCTGCTCCCTGCTTTTAGCCTACGAGTTCCATCTCTCTGTTCAAGAATCCTCTAATAGTGCTGATAACGCCAAAGTCGCAGGTTCTACAAAACAAATGATCTGTAAGACCAGTGGTCTGGAAATTCCTCCCCACTTACAGCCCCTCACCCAAAGCTCCCCCTCCCATCCTGAGTCATGAAGTACACGTGAAACCTCAAAGAAGTCACGCACCCCTTGCATGGACACTGCAAGGCTATATAAGCTGTAAGAAATATAACCAAGGGGAGATCGTGCTTTGGTTCTGTTGAAAGCCCCACGCTCTCCGCCAGCAGTTATCCAAATTCCTCCATTGGGTGTCGCTTCCTGCAACACATATATACATTGGAATATTACTCAGCCATAAGAAAAGATGAAATACTACCATTTGTGACAACATGGATGGATCTTAAGATTATCATGCTAAGCAAAATAAGTCAAACAGAAAAAGTTGAAAACTGTATAACTTCACTCATGTGGGATATAAAACTGAAAGCAACAAACAAACACAGAGACTCGTGGACATAGATAACAGTTTAATGGTTATCAGAGGGAAAGGGGGAGAAAGGAAGGTAGATAAAGGTTAAGGGATCAAATATATGGTGACAGATGGAAACTCTGGATGGTGAACTCACAATGCAATATACATATGATGTATTATTGAATTGGACTCTGGAAACCTATGCAATTTGATTAACCAATGTCATTCCAATAAATTAAATAACGTAAATATGAAAAAGTGAAAAAAAGAGGTCTATTTAGAGAATTGAAATACTATTTCCATAAAAAACTGATTAATATGAACTATTTTTAAAGTATTTCTTAAAACCTATAATAATGATTATATATATATGCATTATGTGATGATGTTTCTATCTCATTTCTTTTCGTATGTGTAAGAATATGCTTTGTGGTGTTTTTTTTTTTCTAACAGTGAAAATGAGAAACTACCTTAATTTCCAACAATTGGAAATAGTTAGATTATGGTTCAGCCAAGTAATAACCAACAAACAGTCACTAAAAATGATGTTGTATAATAATATATAGTAATGAGGACATTTTTTACAATATAGCTCTTAATTATCAAAGAAAGTTATAAAATCATGTGCATATGAGTTTTAAAATTTGGTTTCAACTATGCTATATATGAAGGTTTGAAGATGTTAAAATTTTACCCATTCTCTTAGGCAAGAAACTGCATTTGGGAAACTATTTGGAGAAAAAGTGGACACACTCTATGGGTAGGCCAATGCTGTTATGAATAGATGTAAGATATTTATTATTCCAGATATGGAGGCTTAGGGAAAGAGGAGCCAAAAAGATGGCCAGAAGTGTTCTTTAAAATGTGACCCTCTCCAAATATTCCGTAAAGATAATAAAGTCATAAAATACTTGAATGCAAGTGGAATTTTTACAGAAATCCCCAAGGGCTCTTTGGCTTTTAGCTGAATATTGTATGTAGAACTCTGAGCCAGCAAATGTGGACATAGAGACATAGAAACAGAGAGAAACATGAGGAAGTAAGCTATAAGAAATCTGAGAACTTATGGTTGGTGAGCTGGTGACTATGGGTGGTGAATCTAAACTTAACAGTTGTGGAATTTGTACTTAACAGTTGTGGGAATCTGAACTTCACATTTGTGGAATTTGTACTCAATGTTCAATTTGACCAGCTCTTTTTTCTAAAGGTAAGTGAGCCCAGTTGACACCTAAGTACATGTATATTTTCAGATAAAAAGACTAGATAGATTCATAGCAAAATATTAACTATGATGAGTGGCAGAATTATGGATGGTGACATTTTTGATCTGTGGTTTATGCCTTCTAAATATGTCTACCATAAATATATGTTAACCTTTATAATCCTATAAAATTCAATATAGCTTTCTTAAATAGAAAGAAGTCTGCTGTGGAATCATATCTGTGAGCAACTTTTAATAATTGGAAGTCTATTGAATGTCTCCATAGATTCCCTCTACTGCAGAATAGTTCAAAGTATTTGAACAAATAGGAAAAGATAGGAATGGCACCCTATCCCAGCCCATAATCCTCCCCTCCCTTACTTATTTAATGGGCTCTCCATGCTTCTCCAGTGTGTATGTATTGATTATAGGGAATCTCATGGCTCTCCTTGGACAATGGTTTAACTTCATGGCTACCCAAATATCTAATGCCCGGGGAGGCTAATAATGGGGATCCAATAAAGAATTTGAGAGGCAAGAAATTAGTCAGGGAACTTTACGATGTAATTGCTACTGCAGCATGTTAGTGTCTTATAATACCTGCAAAAATATTCACTGTTTCATCAGCCATACATAGGCTGGAACCTACTTCACATTGTTACTCCAACATTCTAGCTTAGTCATAGTGGGCAGGTTCAGAGTGACCTGTATAATGTCAAAAGTCAGAGGACACCCATGATCCTGTGCTCTTAAGATAACTTTTAAATGTGTGACAGGAGACAGGCAGAAGGAAATATGCATGTAATGGAAAATTTTTATCTTCTTTCCATATTCTAGTGATTCTCCAATTGTTTGCAGAAATTTTGAAGATTAAATATTTGTTGGCACACTTGAAAATATTTTACAACATAGCCAATAAAAAAGTTACAAATTAGTAAAATTCAATTACTACCTAAATATAAAAGTGACAAAATAAAAAAGAGTCTACAAAAATAATCACTGTCATGACTATACCCCCATGGTTTTTGGCATATTTATGTCACTGTTTTGGGAAGAGATGATACATCAGTTAAGATTAGATTTAGCTGTAAAAGACAGTAAAAACAAAATAACAGGAGTTTAAACAAGATAGTGATTTACTTCTCTCTCAGGTTAAAAACTATGGGCAGTCTAGGACTCACAGGGTGGCTCCAAGATCCACAGAAGCCTGGGATTTTTCCATGGATGAGACTCCATCTCATCTCACAGTCCAAACTCGAGCCAGCAAAAAGGAAGAATGGAAGAACGGAGCATCCATTCCTTTAGAGACACTTTGTAGACATTCCACTTACAATCGTCTTGCCATAACACAGTCAGATGATTACACCCGTCTGTAAGGTATAATCTTATTGAAGGTGGCCTTTGGCCCAGTTTAAAATACAGAGTTCTCTTACTAATGAAACTGGATACTGGAGATACCAATAGTCTCTGCTACAAATGGTTACTACCCTGATCACATATTGTAAGTAAACAAGAGACAAAGTTCTTATCTGGTCCAATAACTACCTCCCTGTTACATAACCTTGTGTTGTACACCTTACCTTTCACTTTTTTGTCCTGCTGTACACTGGAACATTTGAATAGTTTAGCCAAGCATTCTTTGTGATATTTCTTGCAGCAACAATACAGACTTCATAAATAAAATATGATGATGAACTATTCCAAAATTTGTGGCCTACTCTAAATGATTTTAAGGCATACTGGGTGAATCTCCTGCCTTTCACATTTAAAGTGGAAAGATAATTAACTGTTTCCTCTGTATCTTCAGGGTAAAGCCATCTTTCCTTTAATCAGTGCATACTTTTTGAGCACCCCATGTTTGAAAATCTTTAGGCTAGGGCTGGAGAGAGAGTATATTTCAATAAGACATCTTTCTTGCTAATCATGGAACTTATAACTTCCTTGATGGAGGTACACATGGACAAAATGACTCTGAGTTTCCCTAAAGATAAGTACTAAAATATCCCATGGTGAATGGAATTATTGGGCTGAGTTTTGAGGTACTAGAAAAGGAGATGAATTAAAGAGGTAAGAATTTGAGCTTTTCCTTAGAAATAAAAGGACTAATTTGTGCATGTTAAAGGGGTTTCTTCTTTGAGGTCTTCCATGTTTTAATCTGTCTCATAATTTGTAACATCACCCTCCTATTATTTTCTCAAAACAATAAGTCAGGGAAAGGTTGTTTCAGGAAATTTAAAATCAACCAATAGTGGAATTTGTAATAGTGTATAAGTCAGTACTTTCAATACAGTCATGTATTTTTTTGCATCAGTAATATTTTTGACGTTGGAATTATTATGACCATAGTTATTGTTACAGGTAGTATGGATCCAGTACTCTCAGTGGTATGCAATGTCTGTTGAAGATAACAAAAATACAGTAATTTCTACGGAATGTTTGATATTTACAAAATCTACCATGCGATAATAATCATTGGATTTCAAAAGGACAGCAGGATCCAATAACAAGCTGGGCATTTCACGCTGGCAAAGACTCCTCCCCTCATTTTTCTTTTTTTCCCTAGATCATTTGGTCATGATGCTTCAGTGAGCCTCTTCATGGTCATTACAAAAATAGTGGCAAGAATGATGCCTGTTTTCCGTAGATGTTCTCTGCTTTGCTCACCCAGATAGAGATCTGTTCTTCCTTATGACCCACTGATGAGAATAAGTGGGATGTCACAGGTCTGTCTGTGAGAGATGGCTCTAGGGCACAGGAAGAAGTCCAGCTCTGTGTCACTGACTTCTGTAGGTGACACTGGTCTATGATGTCTGTAGGACTATTAAATGTACAAATTCTGATTGATTTGCCCTTCACTAGATATCATGATTCTTTAGAATAATTTGGTTTCTGAGTTCCTGCCAGCTCCTGAATTTAGGTCCCTAATGAACAGAGACTTTTAGCTGAGCCTCAACCTAAGAACCACAGAGTATTTAGACAGAAGTGAGAAAGCCGAGTATCAGTAATGAGAGGAAAGAAGAGATGAAAATTGCTTGCCCATTTACTACCTCTTTTTCTTCTTAGGCACTAAAGGTTAGTGCATCCGACTTGTACACATACCACAGGCTGTCAGTCTGGAAGAATTGAGACTACATTGGACATTAAATTTTTTTAAAACACTTCATAAATGTGCTGGCTGGAAAATTACTGTTTGGCTATTGCCATGGGAACATAGGCTGTCACCCATAGGAACATAACATTCTAACAATAAGCTTTCTGCATCTGTACCCCAACTTGTACACCAACCTGTGGGTCAACAGGTAGTAAACAGAAGAAAAATAGACCTTTGTGCTCAGACAGAATGAAGAATGGGATTTACAAACCCTGTACCTCTACATTTCGAGGCTGCTTAATTCGGGGTCTGTGTATCCCTGGCAGACCCAGCTGGCTGGATAAAGAGCGCATTTCCTGTAACTCACTGAGTTCTGGTGGTCCGTGTGTCTCTCGGGGGCTGGCGGCTATAACATTAACACCATTTACTTTTTAAACTTGCAAAAATCTGAAAAGGATTAAGATCTAAATAAGAAAATGTTTTTGACTGGGAAGAGAGTATATGCAGCTTCTGTATTAGTTGATTTAATGAGAAAAAAAATCAGGTCAAAGTCAGCGAGACCAATGTTGTAAGTTTGATGAGCAAATTCTATACCCATGAAAACGTTTATCACTTTAAGTGAATTGTTTTTTAAAGCAAACATTTAAGCAAATGCAGTCTCCTACAACAAGCTTTATAAAAATCGATGTTTTGATATTTCACAGAAGATGCCAATATAAATGTTTTAAAAGCAGAATATCAAAGCAGAACTTCTTATAATCTAGTAGGGAACTCAGTCTCATGATAAAATAATTAGTAGAGATTTAAACTGAAGTTAAATCTTTACCTTTCCTAACTAATGTTCTCTATGTTTGGGTTGACATGTAAATGCAAATCACCTTTATTACAAAAAGAAAATGGAAGTAGTAGCCTGATGTTTTACATTAGCAAGTCTTGTGTCAATAACCTTTTCCCCTTAAAGTTTATCACTTAGTGCCACTATCATTTGCATTAATTTTTTTTTAATTTTAGGCTTTTTAAAAATTAAGGCTGAATTAAAGTAGTTGGGACTTCTAATTTTTTCTTTCTGTACCAATCTCCAGTTAAAACGCCCTCGGGCAAATGATTCCTTGTTCTTCTTCAAGATAGTCAGGATGACCTACCATCTCCCTTCCAACTAGTTCATAGCTCATCTCTCTGGCCTATGTCTTCTTAATCAACTTGATGATCAAATTCCCAAGTCTGACTGTTAGTTTGTTTCATCCATGTAATTTAAGATCATTTCCTCATATTAGTCATCCTCGGGCATAAATAAGATTCAATAACTATTCCATAAAAATTATTGATTTACTTGTGGTTATCTTGCCTAAACTACCTCAGATCATATCCATTTCCTTATGTATTCTGTCTCTTAAAACCTGTCTCCTGTTTTTTCCGCATTCTCTAAGTGCAAAGTCCGTGGTGCAACCATTCTCTCTCTGATCAGCGGCAACCAGGGACATGGAAGGGAAAAAAATTATGGCCTTCTTTAACCTGAAAGGTCAAGAAGCAAAGCCTCTAAACATCTAAGTAACCCCCCAAAAACTTTTTAAATGTATGTAATCTATGAAAACTTCAAAACATTTTCTAAAATCTTATTTTTGGCCTGTTTTACTTTAACAAAATGCCACTTATTTTCATGTTAGAAATAATGTGTAACTAAAATTAGGGGGAGGAGGTAGTAAGCTTAATTAGTATGCGAAAGGTCCCTCTGTTAGAAGCAACTGGGCTGATTAATCTACCAGTCATATGCCCATGTGGAGGGGAAGGTGATGAGCTAAGGAGGTGCGGCCACATAGGAAGGGTTGATTGTTTTTATCTGGAACTCAAGTTTTCCTCGTAGGAAGGAGAGGGCATAAATATCCTCACAGTAAAGAAGAAAGCCATGTGAGACACAGAATAGCAGTTGTCTAGCCAGGAGACTAGTTATCTCAGAGCCAAAAAAGACAGTATAGTGTAGGAGGTGATGGTCAGCTATTGGGAGACACAGAATCAAACCAGGCCTGGAAGGGTGCAGGCTGAAGTATACCTCTGACACAGGAGACCTGGTTCAGAAACTAACCAGGTTTTATTAAGTGGTGTTTAGCAGACTCTTTTCGTGTAGTAAAGATTTATTAAGCACCTCTCTGCAGGGAGAGTTATAAGGCTTTTCTGTATTCATCAGTGAAGACAGGCAAAAATCCCTGTCTTTTATGGACCTTGCACTGTGGTAGAAGGAGAGAGTATAAACAAGACACTTTAATTATATTAAAGGGAGTAAAGGTGATACACAAATAGAGCAGAGTAAGAGAGATCAGGAACATAGATGTGGGGAAGATGGCATCTTTAATGTGATAGTTGGCAACACTGAGCAGTGTTTTAAAGTGAGATCATAACTGTGTGTGTATTCTTTCTGTTTTTTGTCTTATATTAACTTCTTAGTAGATCTTCAAACTGCTTATGTTTTAAAAAAATAAGATTCATTTTGTATGCCTTGTTCAGAGAAGGGAGTAAAAATGAAGTGGCTAGGAAGAGATGTTAGCAATGGAAATACCTGCTATAAATCTAGTAAATGAACTGAGGTGGTGTTCAGTTTTCAGCAAAAAGCAGTGTTGCGACAGTTAGTAATATCTGCCAGGGGTTGTGTTGTGTCCATGACTGAAGGACTTGGATGGATATAACTGCTACTCTTCTCTATCAGAAAATTCTGCCACAACTCTGCCAAGTTAAATAGTGCATCTGTAACTCGTCCTAAACTTACCTCAGGGTTCCAGGATGCTCAGTGTTTTGATACACTAACACTGAACTTGGTAAGCAAATTTTAGACTCACATAACTGATGGCTTCATGGGCCACCTCAATTCTCAGCTTTCCCAGAGTCACAATGTCTAATTACTCTTGTGTGTTTCCTCCCTTACCCCAGCATTGTGCTTTCCCACACTCTGTTAACTTATCTCTTGTCTTCTCAGTCCCCACTACACTCCTCCTCATCCCTCTCCTCAGACAATGAGCTCCTTGTGAGTGAGGACCATCTATACACATGCAAAGTAATTTTTATTTAATGATTTTTAACCTCTAATTGCATACTAGTCAAGATAAATAATAAGAATAGCAACGGCTAAGATATTTGTTTACAAAATGCTTTACCATTTATTGTCTTCTTTGGTTCTGAAAGCAACTCTGAGACATAGATAGGCACAGCAATGTTGTTATCCCAAAGCGGAGAAGACGCTGAGGTTCAGAGAAATTCAGTGACTTGCATAAAATCATGTCAGTAGGAAGTTAAGAGTTAGGGTTTTAGTTCCAAATATCTGACTCAAAATCTTGAAGCCATTTGGCTATTTCATTGAAAATTTTATTTGCCCACTTCTGAATCTGATTCTGTATCACTGAAATTCAGTATCCAAAACTGTGAATAGTACAAAGCTGGAATATTTCTGTTCTTTTTTTTTTCAAATACCTTTCCCCCACCTCTATTTTATTAAATTTGTTTTAGCTACTTGAGTATAATGAGCCAATATCCTATAGAACAGTATGTAATCTCTCCTTTTATACTCTGTTCTGAGTTATTAGCCTGTAAGAAAATTATATTTCTGTAAGTTGTGTCAGTTCACACAGACTTGCAAGTTCTTTCTGTGATTTAACCTCACTGGCTTGACATTTCACTAATGAAGAAAATGCTATTATCTGCACATTTGATATTTCTCTGTGGACTTAATATATCAATAATCTGTGACAAATGTTACACAAGATACGTCATGCACTGATACCTGAGGAACAATATTGTCAGGCTGTTTATATCCTTGACTCTTCTGCCTCTAACCCATTCCCATTTTTCTACAAAACAGCCTTCTTGTTCATAGTCTGATAGTTTTAAAATCTGCATTGGTATAATGCTTAGAGTGACAAAACTATTAAGATCACTCTCTATAAAGCCTCCCTCCATTACCTGATATCCTCATTAACCAACATTAACCAACTGGATAGCTATTCATTCAACACATACTCACTAGGGCTCTATTCTTTCCCACCCCATGTGTCACTCATCATCCAAGACCATTTTCAGGTCATTGCTCATCTACCCACTTAGTCACTTCTCCTCGGAAGCCCATCCCACCTAGCTGTACCACCCTCTACTCTTCTCATTTATGGATCTCAAATTTGCCCTTCCTAAATCTGTGAAAACTTAGGCTCCTGACTCAGAGTTTGCTCTTTGTCTCAAGCAATGCCCCCATCTATTTTCCATGAGAGGGTAAAGGTGAGTAATGAAGAAGTCATAGTAAATGGTAGAGTGAGTTTAACTCTTTGTGAGTCCATTCTTAAATTTCTAATACTAACACACACTTGAAATCTAAAGGTACTGATACTATATTATTTATCATTTTATTTAGGTAAAATAAAGTGCTTATTAAATAATCCTCAAAGAGGCAGAGTAACATCACATAAAACCATGGGCTTTGCAATCTGTAAAACCAGTGTTCACACTCATTTACTAGCTTTGAGACCCTGAGAAAGATACATAATCTCACTAAGCTTCATTTTCCTTGTAAAATGGGGATAATAATAATTCCTACCTCCCTTAACACAGGGCCTTGCTTATGATGACTATTAGGTCTTATTTGCACATGACTATTTTTTATTAACATTTAAAAGTAATTAAATACTTTTTTTTTCTGTAAGTTTTTATGTACCTTCAAGTACTGCTGCTCCCTTAACTATGGATATTATCAGCATAGAAAACAGAACTTACATCTTCTCTGTATTAATGCCGAACTCTCCGTCTGTGTCAGTCAGTATTTGCTTTATATATCTGGATTCCCCTATGTTGGGTGCACAGATATTTAGAAGGTTTAGAGCCTCTTGTTGGATTCATCCTTTTATCATTATATAATGTCCCTTTCTGTCTCTTATTATAGTCTTTGTTTTAAATTCTATTTTGTCTGCTATAAGTATTGCTGCCCAAGCTTCTTTGTTTCCATTCATATGAAATATCTTTTCCCATCCTTTTACTTTCAGTCCGTGTCTTTTGATCTGAAGTGGGTCTTTATGGACAGCATTTGTAAGGGTCTTTGTTTTCTTATCCATTCAGCTGCCCTCTGTCTTTTCATTGGAGCATTTAATCCATTTACATTTAAAGTGATTATTGATAGGTACATAGTTATTGCCATTTTTTAATTCATGTTGATGTTTTTTATCCCCTCTTCTTTTTCTTAAAGAAGGCTCTTTAATATTTCTTTTAATATTGGTTTGGTGGTGATGAACTTCTTTAGCTTTTACTGGTTTGGGAAGCTCTTTATCTGTACTTGGGTTCCTCATTGAACTCAAGCATTTCCCACTTGGGTGTGCCTCCAAGTCCTCCAGTTTCCCTTAAATAGACAAGACATCTTAAGGATCCCATGGAGACTTTCACTTTACCTTTCCCCCTGCTTTTTGACTTTCATTGAATTCTGTCGCTCACCTGGCTTCCTATGACTACTCTCTCCTTTCTGTCCTCTCCACTTGGGCTTGTTACCATATAATATCCCTTCATTTCATCTATTAAAGTAGCCCTACCCCAAACGGTTGTGCAGTAAATATTCAGCTGTTTGCTAAAGGTTTAGGGTGAAATGGGAAATTACATTACAACCCAAAGTGGCACACAACATGGAATTGAGTATTAGAGATCACTGAACTAAAAAGTGATTGTTTTTGTAAATAAAGTTTTTGGAAAACAGCCACACCCCTTCATTTACCTATTGTCTATGGTTTCTTTCACATTACAAAATCAGAGCTGAATGGAAGCCACAGAGACCCAGGGACTGTGTGGCACACAAAGCCAAAATATTTCCATTTTTCTTAATCATAGAGATCAATGCATTTGTCCCTTCCTTAGTCTAGTTCTGTCTTGAAGTCCTAAAATTTATTTATAAGATCCTCAGGGAGTTTTCAGAAACAACAGCACCAAAAACCCTAGAAAAGGATTAAGCCACTCCTCTAGAAAGCAGAATTAAAAATACCACATTTTAAAGTAAATTTCCTTTTTCTCTGTTTTACCTCTTCCCATATCAATGTGCCCTAAACCAAATCTGGCATTTTATATCAATATACATGTCAGACATCTTAAATTCAATAGACGACAATCTAAGTGGCCACAAGAAAAGGTGAGAAGGTGGAAGAGGCATTTATAGTTAACCAAGATATAGGTCATTCAAAGTTTTCTAAACAAGCATACTAATAAAAAAAAATGGTAATGAATTTGCAAAGCCCTATGTTTATTATCTGGTTTATACTCACTTTGCTTTTGTCCGATAGCTTGTTTTTCATGATTGTTTATGAAAACAAATGAGATATATATTGCTTCTTTAAAATTCAGAGTTGGTAATCAACTTTTTGAAGAGATAATGATCATTTGCCTTGATCATTCTCAAATGGGAATATACATACACATGGGAATGCTTTGGACACATTATTTTATATCAAGGTACATCTTGAATTTTGTACATTGACTGTTCGCTACATTTTAAGAAAAAGTTAGAAAGATCTTAATGAATTTATCTCAGATTTTCATTTTAAGATTGGAATTTTGAACACATATACTCTACAGGAGAAGGTTAATCACGTGTGGCAATATCTGGTGGACAAGGAGTAAGTTAGAGTCTGTACCAAGCTGAAAACCTATGTGTCCAAACCAGGTGCAGGGGCAGAAGAGATAACATAGGTAAAGAGGTGTGCTCCAAAGATACAGATGCGTGTTGAAGGACATGGGAATGTTCAATGCTGATACAGGTGACACATGATGTTGGGAAGAGCTAGAAAGAGAACAATGATGAGGGACCCAGTGGCAGTAATTACTGGGGGTGTCAAGTGAGCTGATGAGCCTCACCGGGGTCTGTCCATTGGTGTAAAGACAGTGTCCATGGCCTCAAGGAAGAAGAGAGGCTTCAGCATGAAAGCATTTGTATACCTTAGACTCTACAATACCTTCTTTCAGTCTTCACTGGGATGAGAGGAGGAGGATGTGCTATCTGAAGCTATCTGACCCTACTCCAAACTACCATTTTGTTTACTTCTCCCTGACACAACCATGGTTCAGAAGAGAGACTCAAGGAAAGATTTTACGTGTTAAGAGAGATCTGTATATTTTCTGGAATGAGGCTTTTAGTTGCTCAACTCTGAGAACACGTTTGACAAAAGCAGCAATGAGGAAAGGTCAGTTAATCATTAATCTCTCTCTTATCTACATTGTATCTCAAATTATGCCATACTTTCCTGTGACCTATATAGCCACCACAACAGAGGGCAATAAGCACTTCTTTTGAATTTGTAATTTATGTGTAATCACCAGGATTATTAGCATATAAATTCTGGGTAGTTCAGTTGTTGACCATGCAATCATCTAAATAAAAACACTGTTATTTCAAGGTCCTTCTGTGACAAAGTACTATAAAGTTGGAAAACACCTTGAATTAAAATGACCGTTGGAAAGGAGATAATTCATTTCAACAGAATATTATCAAAGACTCATAAATCTTTAAAGTGACTTCACAGAGCTGCAAACATGTGCCCTAGGAGATGCTGAAGCTCTCCCAATACCACCTAATGCACTTCCCTCCTCTGGATTATTGTCACTCCATCACCTTTTTTCCTTGTGCTAAAAGTACACACCATCTAGTCAGGAAAAAGACTGCACTTAGGAAATAGAAATAGCCTCAACTACTGAAAGAAACTGTTGCCTAGGACTTCTGTTTACAAGTTTGTCATTTTTTTCTTTTTTATCAAATGTTTATAATATGAAATGGGCTCATTAAGAAGAATTTGGCAAATGCAGGAGGAAAGTATAAAATACAAATAAGTCACATATAATTACACTACCCAGTGATGACCCATTAATGTCTTAATTCTCTTTCTGTTAATCTTTCTTATATATTTTTCTTTATACACATATGGTCTTTTTTTCTTAAATACCTTCCTTTAATTGTACAGTGCAGAATCCACTTCTTTTGGACAGACTGCAGTAAAATATATGCTGTATTAGTTTTCAGTTTCTCAAAAGGAAAAAAGTAATTTCTGTTTATTAAAAGGGCATTAAATGAAGATGGGTCAAGATTTTTTCAGAGAAATATCTGGAAAGAAATAAGCTTTGGATATTTCCAAAGCTCTATTTCAAAAGTACTTTGTACTTTGTTCTGTATAAAAATCATACTAAAATTTAAATAGGATAATTGTTATCATAATAGTAACTACCTCACTTTTGTATGGATTCAGAATATACTACATTAGTGAAGAAAGCATGACATTTAAGAATGTATCAAGTTAATAAACATGTATTGACACTTTCTAAATAAGTGGCCCTAGAGTCTCTAAGGGTTCCATATCCTTACAAATCAAAAATTCATGTGGTATGATATTATGGGCCACGCTAATGATCTCTAAAAATTATTAGAATCTTTCTGGATAGTTAAGAATAAATTTGTATATGACTACTGCTAACTTCCATGTAACTTTGGTTTTAATAGTTGCTTTTAGAATGTATTCTGCCACATTTTACCTTGATAAATACAGAGAGCTGGACACCAACCTGAATTTCAATTTAAAATCATGCAAGATAGGAAAAAAAACCATAAGTCACGTCAACTGACAAACTAGGAGAAAAAATTTGCAACTTATATCACAGATACAGGGTAATGGTATTATTTAGAGAGTTAAAAATTTAAGGACCTATCCTTCCTCATCTCCCTCCAAATTGGAAAATGACACACAGCCAAGTTGCCAAATAAAATCTTTTATTTCTTGGGTTACTGAAGAACAAACTTCTGAAAGACTATAAAGTAATTGCTTAGTAATTGGCTTTTCTTAAAATTAAAATTCTCTATCACGAAAATAATTTTGTTTTTTTTCCTCAGACTTACGTCAGTGAGCAATGTAATTAATAATTATCTGATGCCACTGACTTTTTTAATTGCAAGAAATCCATTAGACTTTATCTCTATTACATCAGTTATCTATGGGAAATACTGTGTATACTATATATAAAATGCCACATTGCCTAACTTTGCATTATTGAGCAATTCTGTTAATCTCTGGCCTTACATTTTTCATCTGAAAAGTAGAGGCTGATCCAAAAGCTATTTCTAGTGCTAATATTCTAACTTTGTTTTGTTCACGTTTTTGTACACTTGTGAGATGTTAGTTTAAGACTATGAAGCTTAAATGAAATATTCTGATTGAAGCATTATAATGAGAAAGAAACAAAAGTTTTTCTTTGTAAATCTACTTATGGAATATGCTTTGTAATATATTTACTTTTTACAGTCATCAAAAGCCAAGAGGAAATCAAATGAAAATTCGTTCCTTCTGAGAAATGCCCTCCTTTTTCTATTTAGTTTGTTTCAGAATGCCTGCTTGGGCTGTGGTAGACCACAGTAACACTATTGCTGGTAACAGCTATGGGCTGGCAGGTGCTTACCAGGTACAATAGAGGAGACATAGCTCCCAGGGCCAACATCACAAAGACGGTTTAGCTATCTTCTGTTTAGCCCTTCTCTTTCGGGATTGCACAAATCTTGATATGTAATTCACCAGGTCCATGGACAGCGTTTTCTGAGAGCATTCACAGGTCCATTCAGACTGCTACACTCACTTATGAAAGCATAAGGTAAATATCCTAATTTAGGAGGCAAAGAATCATCTAACATTGTTGTATTTTAAAGAAGTTGATGTCTGTTTAATGACATCCACACAGACTTACTGCCATTCATAAAGCCTTAAAGGAGATCTACCAAACCACTCAAAACCTTGTCTATAAACATGCATATTCTCCATTCTCTCCTCATTTTCTTTTGGCAGTTTGACAACATCTTTAGGGAAAGTTGGAGGAACCACTAGTGTTTCCTCTCCTAATTCAATCAAAGCCTTTATTTTCTTCAGTTCTATTCCTGTTAGGAAGTTCACTGTCAATACTTTCCCTTTGACCTCAGTCATTTAAATGATCTCAAGGCTAAGGGACAGACATTACCTCCACTTCACAGGTCAGCTTGCAACACCTGATTTAGGAAGGTTTCTGTGTAGACAGTTGAAACTCATTCCTTTTAGAGACAAATCTAGCTTTGGTCTTAGTGTCTACAATTTTATAATCAAAATCTTTCAGAATTCTCTCAACATTTGGTAAATCCATGCTTATGGAGAATGAACAAAGGCATGTTAAATCTCTTGACAGCAACACCCATTTATTTCATTCAGTATTTAATATGTATTATTATGCACATACTACAGGCCTAGAACTGGGCCTATTAACAAAACTCTACCCCTGCCTCATGGAGCTCATCTAGAAAAATAGAGAACAAAGTTCTGAACATGTCAAATAGAGTCTCAGTTGGGTCAACTCAAAATAAGTTAAAGAAATCAAAATAAAAGTCTTCAGTTATATTAAGAATAGTTTAATGAACCCCAGGTATAGAAATTTCACTGACTGGAAGGAAGTCCAATAAAACCTCAATCACTGAATCTAATCTAGTACCTATAAATAGAAAACCAAACACTAGCCATATTTTTTCCTTTTAAATTTTCTGAGATAACAATAACAACAACAACAACAACAACAATAACAACAACTTACTTCCAAGCCTATATGGTCGAAAAAAGGATGGCAGGCCTTACAAACTCAGAGACCAACCATAAGTAATCACATAGGATGGTCTGAACATAAAACTCCTATAGCAGGTAGTCACATTCCAAGCCTGTAATTTCCTTGACAAAGTCAATCTTTATCTTAAACAAGCCTGTCTACTGTCTTTTTGCATCTATGATAGAATACCCTTGGAATGTCATAATAATCCCTTTTCCTGACCCCTCCAGGTACAACTGCAGCACCAGCGTACAAAGACCACAGAACTCCTCATTGTTATCTTGTTACCAGATTACCATCTCTGTGTGCCATAAATGTTATTCACTATCCTGTACTCACCAATGTAAAAGTACATGTCTCTCCATTTTGCTTTTTATCCAATCCCAGAGAGTTTTCTTCTTTGCTTTCTTTGAGCCTTACTTGCCACCTATAGATTTCATGTAACCCTCCTTACATCTCCTCCTTAATTTTAATGTATTAAAAGAAAAAAAAAAAGCAGCTGCAAAACTGTCATTCTCCAGAGTTTTTCTCCATCCATTGAGAGTTTGCTTCATGGCAGTTATCAGTTTGGCTCAAATAAATTCATAAAAATTCTCTACTGCTTTGGTTGTTTCTTAACACCTAGAAATAGATGGGAAAGGTTTTTTTTTTCCAGCTTTATTGAGATATAATTTATATATAATGTTGTGTATAGATGGCTGTACAGAATGATAGATTCCCTGTTTTCACAAATAAGTGCCAACACTGAGCCACAGCACACTTCTGTTATATCACCCTTTTACAACTGTAATAATGAACAGAAATGATAGTTCACTCTCACTGAGTTTCCTGTTCGCTGTCTCCTTAATTATACCTTCAAGTAAGTGTCGTTATAGAGTGTCTGGATTTAATAATCCAAGATTCTAAGGTGTTTATTTTACACATCACCTCCACACCTACTGTCATATCCTCTGACAAAAATCCAAACTGGGAGAAAGAGGACATTCCATGGTTTATTGAACCCAGAAAGTCTTTAGTATATCTCATATGTAGAACTGTTTAAATATATATAAAGCTTTGTAATTACAGAAGATGCATTTGAGGTTTATAAGGAGCTTCCATTTCCTCACCATCCTCTCATTCCTTAACTCTGTGTGATACAAATTCTATTCCCACCATTCTATGAACAAAATAGATGTTATTTAAGTTGAGTTATTAAATTTTCTTCTTTACCTGATTCCAAATGTAACTTGAGTCAATACAGAAAACTGAAAAGCACACATAAAAAAATGAAATATGTATAATCCTATCAACTATTAGTTCATTTTGGTAATTTTCAACTAATCTCTTTTTACATGTATCAATAAACTACTTTTGTTTTATAAATAGCACATACTGATACGGAATACTTTTCCACTTATGAATATAGTATAGTTTCTCACATTGATATGTTTTTTTACATTGCTTGCTGCATAGAATTTCATCCCATAAAGCCACCTAGCAAAAATTCCTTATATTTTTGCTAGACACTTAAAGGTTTATACTTTTTCAAAAACTATACAACTTTGCTCACAGCTCTGATGATCTCTGGGATGAACTCTAAATGGAACTCTAGGTTTAACAGTTATATCCATTTAAAAACTTCAAAACATCAAAAAGATATGTTAAAAACTAAGTTTGTGGGTGCTGCTCCCCCAATGTTAATTCATTGGTTGCCCTTCTATTCTGTGCAACGATTAGGAAGAAAATGTCAACTTTCTGTTTGCTCCTTTAATGCTTTTTATTAGTCATACAGGCTTACTCACAACTCTACAAATAAATCTTTCTCATTCATAACTTCTCAGCACTGACTGTTTCACCGGAAAAGTTCTCCCCATTATTAAATCCTACCCAACCCAACAATATTGGCATTCACTATTTCCAAGAATTAGGCACTAATACACCCCTGTCCTTACCTTTTTCAAACACGTATGTTTCCTGTTCAATAAAACATTTAGTTGCTCGGGCAAGGGATCCATATGCTTATGGCCAGGTGTCGTTTAATAATTTACCTTCCCAGGGGGCTTCTCAAGTAAGTTGGAGGCCCAGTTATTAACACTAGGGGTTGGGAGTGCGTGACCAAACCATTTTTGTGACTTTGAAAACTAGCAGTCCTTGAGAGGATTCGATTGCATACTTTTAACCACGGAAATCTCAAATATTGTCCCTAACTGTGCCTAATCAATGCCAAATATTGAGCAAGGGCCCTGGTAATCTTGACAGTCTGGAGGCCCCAGGACAAAAGTGGAGCTCTAAGGGCTGTTGGCTCCAGGGCAACCCACTGTCTGGGGTCTGGGTTTCTATTTTCAGGTCGATGCGCTTTATTCTTCAATCCAACGTACCGGAAAAGGAGCAATAAGGGCCTCGCCAGCTCTTGTTTCCTCTCCACCCTTCCTGAGTGAGCTGGTAACTCTGTTTAGGAACGCGACAGTGAACCAGCCTTTTCCCGCAAGCTACCCAGGTGCTTCCGGGTAGGTACGTATCAAGAGAATAGGGACGCCACGCCCGCGGGGGCTGAGTCGGAACGGTCTGCGTAGCGGGAAGAGCAAGTCCTCAGGGCCACCACCTGTCCTCCCCCCGCAGGCCTAACGCACCAAACCTGCTTTGAAGCCCAGCCTTGCAGCCCGCCGATTGGCCCAACCCGGCTCCTCCTTGCGTCACTTCCGTTAGGGCGTGGCCCAAGCCTGCCCACCAGTGGTTCCTTATTTGTCACTTGGTGACTCTGGTGTGTGCAAGGTCTGGTAGCCGCACTCTAGAAGGTTATTTCCCGCTGGCTCTCAAGTGTCCCACTGATATCCCGGGAAAATGACGGCTTCTTACGGAATGCGAACGACACCTCCTCGCTGCCACGAGAACCGTTTTCATTCTTGCGGCTTCGTTGGGATCTTTTTGATGACTCTAGTTATCCTGTTACCCACATCCTCCGGTAGGGGCTTGAGAGCGTTTGCACTCTGACAGCGAACTGGAGCAGGCCGACCGGATTCCAGGGCCGGGGGTAGATTAACTTGGTGGGTCTGGTAGGAGGCGCGAAGCTGGGTCGACCCGGGTGGTGCGGAGTTGGGGTGAATGCGCAGTCAGAGATCACCCCCGGGTCTGCTGTGTGCAGGTCGAGGGCGTTGGGGACCTTACAGTGTCCGCAGTGAAGGTTGCTTTGTGGTCCGCACTGAGCTGTGCGGGAGCGCTAGCCGCAGCTCGTGTTTGCCCGGGATTAAGGTGTGTCCCTAGCAAAAGCTTGCAGGTGTTTGGGGACTAAGCCAGTCGTGCTGGGGCGCGCGGACCCGGGGCTCAAAGTGAGGTCTTGTTCTTGAGTGCCCAGGGTTTGCGCAGTTATTGTCTCCGCGGGGTGATGGTTTGGTGAGTCCGGTGTTTGTGGGTTGCGCTGAGGGAGCCCCGGCAGGGCGTTACCGGGTGTGTTCTTTACGGAAGTGGCCAGGCCAGCGGCGCCTAGTGTGGGGCATGGAAATTCCACTTGCTTTGTTTGGAGGTCGGGGAGTGCGTGGAGTGCGTGTTGTGCGTATAGTTTTTGGGTGAAAGCAGATTAAAGAATTTTGGAAGGATGCGCAGTGCTTTTGTACCTAAAGTTAACAACTGGTTCCTTGTTGCCTGAATCTATACAGTATTATTTGCTGACTTGCCCTACTTCCCCCCTTTTTTTCTTGGGTGAGGCAACCCTTGGTTGACCTCATAGATTGCAAGGACTTTGTCATTTTACAATCCCCCCCCTTTTTTTTTTTTTTACCTCCTATAGCACCTTGTCTTCCTAGGTGGTCGCCCATCCAAGTTCGAACCAGGCCCGACCCTGCTTAGCTTCTGGGCTTGTTCAGGGTGGCATGGCCGTAGACTATCCCCACACCCCGCTTTTTTGTTGTTTTTTTTTTTTGCCTTGGAGTCTTCTTGTGCCCATCACGTATATGTAGTATCCTATTCAGTTAATGAATGGATTTTTGGCGTTTTTCTTTTTTTTTTTTCCATTAGGCTGAGTTATATTTGGGTGGGGGGTGGGGGGATATCCGAAGTAACCTAGAAAACATTGATAGCCAAACCTACTGAGAAATGATTATCCTAAAAAATGAACAATCAGTAATGTTAATATGGTTTTCTGCTACAGCTAATAAACTAAAGCTGAAGGCTTATTCACTAAGTTTGTTTCATAAAACAAACTTAGTGAATAAGTACTTTATATGCTAAAAAACAAAACAAAACATCTTATTGCATAAAATATACACAATCAAAGGACAACAATTTTTAATACTTTGGTATATTTCCAGATGTCTCTATATGCATGTGTGTTTCTATACCCAAGCCATTTTTAGTATCCTATACATATACAGTTTACAAGCTGCATTCTGTCCTAAGCAGAATTCATTCAGTAAATGTTTGCCTTGTATGTGCCAGGTCCTGAGCTGATCCTGAGGATATGCTAGTGAGCAATAACAAGTCATTCCTATTTTCATGATTCTTATTTCAGTGTTTGCGCACACATGCACACACGAGCATAAGCAGAGACCATGTTTTGCTGACTGTTAGATCCCCTGTGTCAGACACACAGGCAATCAGTAAATTTTTTTTTGGCAGTTTTATATCTTTATCTGACAATCAGTAGTTAGTTCTCTGCATTAACTAGATTTTTGAAAGTGGTGACAGGTCCACAGGTAACCAACATATAGACTTGGTTTGGTGAATCTTCATCCTCGTTACTTTTTCTGGACAACCGTACTCGAATACAGTATGGGACATTCCTTATCCTTTTGGCCCAAATGGCTTTGTTGAGCCTGGTGTCAGTGCACACATCTGGAGTCCCCATCTCCTTCATGGCTAATTTCCGGATTTCTTTGGGGGCCCAAGGTGCAAGCTTCTTGAAACTTCATGGATGTGCTTGTGAATGTTGATGGTGTATTCTCTGGTCCCTACCTCGCTGATGAAAGAACGGCCCCTATTCTCACCACCCTTCTTTGCGGGAGCCATTCTGCTGAGACCAAGTGGGAAAGACAATCAGTAAATATTTGCTGAAATTTATTGGGAGTGGCAGACAGTAACTAAACCATAATGCTAATATGTTATAACTCATAACATATGAGAAGTGATCTGGAGCGAAGGAGCATGATTCTGTGACAGCTACCCCTCAGAGGGGCCACCCTACGTAAGGTAGACACACACACACTTCAGTTCAAATCACCTCTAACTTGTATTTACTTTTCCAAAATTATGTTTTCTGTTCTCTCCCCACTAGAATGAGAGAATTTGTGTCTTTTCACACTTGTAGTTCCAAATGCTCAATTTTTTTTTTACCTCAATATAACATTCTTATATAAGGATTAGGTACCAGGAAGTTAAATATAATACTCAACTGGTTTTTAGAGCTCAAGAAAAACTTCCCCCTGCTTCCAGGAAGAAGGCTTTTTATCTGATTTCTTAAACAAATAGACAACTAGGTATTTCTCCAGCAAAATGGGTTTATTCTGGAACAGCGAAGAATTGCATTTGGATGTGGGTCCAAAAGTAAACCAAGAGCAAGTCCAGAGGAAGAAAGGAGGGGAACTGTTCTTTTTTAATCTTGGGAGGATCTGTTGTAAAGAAAAGTCCATTGGAGGGAACTGACATTTCGAAGTATAGTGATCTTTGTTGGCTGATTTACGGCTGGCTCCCATTAGCCAAGCTGTTATTGGGCAAGGATGAATCTTTTCTTCCTCCTATTGATAAAGCAAAATAGTATTACTTCCTGCCAGAGATGCATAATAGGTCTCTAACTGTTGGAATCATTAGTGTGTGTTGAGTGACAATGTGTGAGATTCTTCTAGCTTACTGATTCCATTTTAAATGAGGTTTCCATTTATTGATTTTCACATGTCCCCTTTTCGATGAAGAGTTTTCTCTAGAATCATTGCTGATCAAGAGACAGGATTTTCTGGATTCCGTGGCCGTTTGTTCTTTGACACCAGGAAGGTTCTCTCCTGAGTATCATGTCCCACGTGAGAGGAAAGCGTACAGATTAGAAACCTATTGTGATCACATTTGAGTAACAAGATGGGTAAGGGGGATAGACCTTGCAAGAATTTCCCATCTCAAGTCTGAATCTTAGAATAGTGCAAAGGGCATACTCAGAACTGAAAGAATTAAACAAGAGGTTTGGGAAGACACAATGCAGGAATAAAACATGAAACAATTAAACAGTATTGTTATCTCAAAAGAAACTGTTTAGAACAAAATGTTTTATCACTAATACAGCCTGAGGCTGCAGATTGGGAGACTATGAATTGTATAAGAATGCAGAATCAATAGTCTAAATGAAACAGAGACTCTTGTAATTTTAAACCTTCTAACTGGCCTTGTCTGAACATCTTGGGAAAGCAGTCTCATCAGGTGTCCTCTGCTTCAGTTTTGGGAAATCTTCACCTTCAGATCACCAGGTAGTGTGCAGGTCCCGTTGAGGTTAGTAGGTACTTTCTTTAGATGTGTCACGTGAATCCGAGAGTCTCTTACCTGTAGTTTGGTGGCACAAGGGAGGAGATAGGGAAGCTGTATGAAATCCATTTGCTAGACCATAAATGGTCCGTTAGGCGACTTAAAATGTCTAGGAGTAGTGGGGATAGGCAGACTTTTCTGGGTTGGACTTTGGACAAGTGAGGTATAGGCACTTTTTCTGGCCTTCCTAATATTTCCCCACCAATATTGATTCATGAATGCTATCATTTTGTACGTGAACCAATGGTTTAATGCATGTACAGTAGTCAGAAGTAGGAATTTTAGAGTCTCCGCTAGGACTGGGTTATGTGGCCTGAATCAGAGCTTTCTCTTTTTATCAAACCAACAATTGTTGTATTTCCAATCTTGCTCAGAAAAGGAAATCATTGGGCTTCTCTAGCCAGTTTTTCTCAGTTATCGTTTGGTGGAATATCTCTTTGGGCCATGCCAGTGGTTGCTTTACAGACAGCATTCCTTATGGAAGTGTCAGCAGGTGATTTCCCTTAACCTTCTAGAGAGTCAAGTTTAGGATGCCCTAGGATCTTAATAGTAGCTAAAGCAGCATATAAAAGTATAACATCCAGTAATTCCTAAACATATGGGCCATTTTAAATTTTATTTCAGCTAGAAGTAAGGAAGCCATGTTGTTTCCACAACATTCCAAAATCATGAAGTACTCAGAAAGCCTATCTACTACCAGTATGAATGTCAGCAGTTAGCCCTTGGCTATGGTGCAGTCCCCTTTGATCTTGTTAGGTCATAGGAGCCAATGTCAATGGTGCTGCTTCAGTTACATCAAAGGGTGCTGATATTGCATACCTGCACAACATTCGCCATTTAAATAAGAACTATCACTGAACCATGAAAAGTCAGCCTTACTAAAAGGAGTTTCCTCCAGATCTAATTTAAGGCTTCTTCCCTTTCTGCTTAAGGCCTTGTTTAGTCTGCGGGGACATGCTTCGGACTTTGGCCTGACTCCTTGGAAACCAAGCTGTTCCACTGGAACTGTGACAGCCTTCATACCTATTCCTTTTGGAACCATGCTGTTTCTACCGAAACCAAGCTGGCCTTCAGTCCACCTTTGATAATGTTAAAATAGCAGTTATGAAGAATGGGTGCATAATAAACTAAGCATAGATATTTTGATATGAAAGAAATTTAAACTCTGATGAAGGGAAATATCTATAAATCAATGAAGAAAAATTAATACAGGCTTAAAAACTTTGGGAAAAAATATGATTTGCAAATATCTCCAGAACCAGTTGACTAAATAGTAAAGAATTTGAAATTTGATCTAAAGAGTGTATAGAACTGATAACAGTCCCCAGTCTGTTAGGGGGAACTAAAGATGTAGTGATGAGTAGGATATGGTTCTCAAGATGGTGAGAGTCTCATAGGGAGTATAAATAATAAACAATTACAATATGAAAGTTCTATTAAATAAGTAAATTTGGGGTATCATGATGACATCAACCCAATATTTTCAGTGAGAGTTGTCAAGAGCCTCAAGGAAGAATTGTCATCTAAGATAAAACTGAAGGATGAGTGCATGGGAAGAATGGCAGAGTCTCTGTCCAAAACTGAAGTGAAATGATGCCTAGAGGCCTACATGGCTAAAGTAATTTAAGTAATTTACTTAAGGAATTGAATGTGGCTTGAGAATAGTATGCAAGAGTGAGGAGGATTCTGATAGTGACATCTTATAAGTCTGTTAGCCATATTAAGAAGCCTTAGACATTATCTTGCAGGCATTGGGGAACCATTGACAAGTATCTAATTAGGAGGGTCCATGGTCACTGTCATATCAATATTACTATGATAGTACTATGGAAAATGAATAAATGGTGGGCAAGGTAGGTGAGGAGACCTATTCAGAAACTCTTACCACACTGCAGATAAGGAATACTGGCTCTGATTAGAAATAAATGACTGAACTACAGGGATGAAACAGGCATTTTTAGTTGTGGAAACTAGTTTGCCATGTGTGAGGGTGAAGAATCAAAAGAGCACACACTCTGGCTTCATTCTGTAATTCGAGATAGCATGACACTTTCCAAGGGAAGTCTATGGGCGGCAATTGAATGTACAGTTTTGGCACCTCAGCTAGAGGTCTGCGATGGAGAGGGACTTGGAAAGCAGCTCTTCCCAGAGGTGGTAAAGTCA
This sequence comes from Macroglossus sobrinus, assembly GCA_004027375.1. Lineage (NCBI taxonomy): Eukaryota > Metazoa > Chordata > Mammalia > Chiroptera > Pteropodidae > Macroglossus > Macroglossus sobrinus. The sequence continues at coordinate 32,914 of PVKZ01004666.1, read as the reverse complement.
TAGGAGTATAACTACCCACCCAGAGGATCTTCAGAGTGAAATAAGAGTTCCTGGAATGACTCATTAGGGACATCACAATCATCCACTCAGGCAGAGATGGAAGAGCAGTCACAGGACAAACTGAAATCCCTGGATGTCCTGAAAACCAAGGAGAGAGAGCTAGCTCTTCAGGCAGAAAGGAGCTAAGTTTGAGAGTGATCAATAGCCCAGATGTTGTTGACAGGGTAACTAAAATTCCCGAGGAAGAAATGTTAGGATTCATGGAAAAAGGAGACCATTCAGTGACTTTGAAAGTCATTTAAATGAGTTTCGTAGGCCTAGAAATGAGGAAGTAAGAAATAAAACTGACATGTAGATGCAAGAGTCTGCATTTTGGGAAGCAAAGAAAGTTTAAAATTACGTTATGTAGACAGTGGAAGAAGGAGCAGGATGGTCAGCCTTTACCGAGGTTCTAGTTTTGTTCAGAGACCGTGATTTTTCTGAAGGCATCAATCTGGGCAGGGGTGTGTGGACTCATGTCAGAAAGTGATTTAGATTTTTGTAAGCAAGTACATATGCCTACACAATTTTGGCAAGTGAAGAGAAGGTGAACAGTTCTGTTGATTTCATAGCAGAAAACTATTTTACTTTCCTGAAATGCCTGGAACATTGGGAAGTTTCCTGAAACAGCCTATCACATTCCATAATGTCATCTATTATTAAAATACAGTTTTGCAACCTAATAATAATTATATTGTAAACTAAAAAAACTAAGTCAAGGTAGTGTTTTTCTGGATCTGGGAATATTTAGTTTGAACATCACTATAGGGAAAAAATTCAGTGTTCTAAGCAAGAGAAGAAATTTGCTTATTAAAAGTGTGATATTGGACTCAATTATTATAGTATATAAACCTTGTAATCAACTGGTTGCCAAACCAAATTTTAAACTCTACACATGGTGAAAGCATGTCTTTTACAGTACATGTTACTAGGAAGAAATGCTTCATATTTTTTGAATAGATTAAACCATCCAATTGACATTTCTATTTCCATACAGAGCACTACATGTGAAAGTCATATTAGGAATTCTCTCTTCTTCATGCGCTTTCAAGATAGTTACTGAGATGGAATGGATAAAACAAGGGATACTTCAGTAATTTAGTCACGGATTTGCTGTTACTTGATTTCTTTCTTGGTGGTTCCAGGAAATTCTAGAAGGTCGCTATCCTTTGTATCTAAATGGAAATATATAGCATTTCTAGCCTGTGTTTGTTTTCCTGTGGAAAGTGAGACTGTTTCAGGGTATTCACTAAAGGCAATATAAATGTAATGTTATTAATAAAACTTACCTCCATACTAATCTTCTTTTTAGACAGTGCTTTTAATTACTAGAGATTTTGATTGGCTTTTTGCTTTTGTTTTGTTTTGTTTTGTTTTGTTTTGGGCAGTTGATTGAGGAACATTCAGATATCAAGGTCAGCATAGTGGAAATGTTGTAAACATTTTGCCAGCAGGTGGATTTCAGGTCACGGTGGAAATGAAATATAAGACTGTGTGTATAGAGAGAATTTCAGAATTCAGATTATGATATGAAATAAGAGCAAAATTTCATATCTCCTTTCTTCTTAGGTTCTTAACCTTGTAGGAGAGGCCTCTGCATTCTTTTAGCCCTTTAGGACTTCACTTGATGTGTTTCCATTGCATTATTTTACATAATAGTTCTAACAGATTTGTTAGGTCTTTAAGGCCACAGGTCATTAAAAAGAATAGGAACTGCTTAAGTAGGAATGACACTATTCTAAGGAGAGAAACAACCCCCTCCAAAAAATGAGAAGTAAAGATTCTAAAAGTATAGCAACATAGTAGGGATATATTGGATAGGCAGCCCTAACAGCTGCCTCAAGGAACTTAACTTCTAAAGTCACAATTCTAATGCGTGATCCATGGATCAGTGAAGAAAGATTAAATTACAGTTGATCCTTGAGCACTGATTTGAACTACCCTGTTCGCTTATGTGTATTTTTTTTCTATAAATATATTTTCTGCCCTTGTCCTGGGTTTCACATCTGTAGACACAACCAACAGTATTTTCCATCTGTAGTTGGGAATCTGACAATGCAGAAGGCCTACTGTGTGGTATTGTTCTACACTGCTTTATATAAGTTATGAGCATCCATGCATTTTTGTGTCCTTGAGGAGTCTTGGAACCATTCCCCCAAGGATACAGAGGGAAGACTCTACTTAACTTTTGGGGAACTCAGAAGTTATATGCGGTGAACAAACTCCCGCAATGTTTAACAATCAACTGTGTATTTAAAATAATGTCAAGAAAGCATATTTCTTTTCATGTAAGGCTATTCAAAGTAGTAAAATTTGATTTTAAGTGATGTCTAGTCACTTATAAAATGCTCATTTTACTATATGAAATGAAGTCATTTTGAAATACTTTGGTTTATATCTGTTTTGATTTGTGAAATCCACAATATTTCTGTAGTAATCACCTCCTGTCATAACATTCCTTGAACACTCTCTGGGTATAGAATATAGTAGAAAAGGAAGGCATATGATCCCTGGCCTCCAAAACCTTTGAGAAAAGACTGAGCCTGAAGTGACAAGTCATCGTCATTTTGTGTTTCAGACTGTAGAAGAGTAATCTGGCCAGAGTGCTGTAGACTATAGAAGTCTTCTTAGGGAAGAATTTAGTGTGAAAGGAATTTAGAAAAAATGGGGCAGGATACATACCTATAAATATATTTTACAACTAAAAATATTGCTGTTGTCTCTGCAGTTTACTGTTGAATGAATATTCACCTTATTCTACAACAACCAAATCTAGCATTATGCTATTTAAAGCAAGCACAGCACATCCTCTACTATTATGACCACTTGTATAAAAAAGCAGGGAAGTCATTTAAAATCTTGCCTAGGGCATTTCCATTTATTGTTTACTACCTACCTGCTGCCAGGCCTTGGCTGGTAAAAATGAGAAAATTCTCACCTTCTGATTCTGTTATGTCCAGATGCTTGTGATGATCCACCGAGATACGAAACTATGATGCCCAAGAATGCTTCTAAAGACCTTTATCGTCCTGGGGACCAAATAGAATATAAGTGTCGCCTAGGATTCAAGCCTATTGTACCTTTTCTTCCCACCAGTGCTGTTTGTCATCCTAATAACACATGGACATCTCTCCAGGAGGCTTGTACAAGTAAGTAAACAGAACTGCCTTTTTATTGCTCTAGCGATTTTCTCACATTTTAGGGTTCATATTCCACTATTACACTGATGGTTTCCTCATATGAATGTAGGTGTTAAGTGGTCATATTTTTTTTTCAGGCTTTGAAAATCTCCAGGAAATCCTTTATTTGGCAATTGGTTTCCTGGATCAATGTGAATCTTAGTTTGGCTTTTACTAGCTAAAGGAAAAAATAATCTTCCCATGAATTTAATAGAGGAACATATATGAAATTTTGATTTTGATTCAAGCCTGTTTTGAAATTGATATAAAACAACAGATTTCAAACTTTTCTTTCAGGAAAATCATGTCGACAACTAGGAGAACTCATAAATGGTCAAGTAACTGGAACTTTTCTGTTTGGTTCAGAGGCTCACTTTGCTTGTAATGAGGGGTAAGTAGAGGAAATAAGGTAAATATTTCTAGTTCTGTTTTTGTTTTGCTCCTCTTTTAAACATTCCCATAGTATATTGAATTCATTTTGCTTTCTGTTTGACAACTTATACTTGTTACCAATCAACTCTTGGACTTTTCATGGAGATTGAAAAGATGTGTAATTAATAGAAAGAAATTTCTATTGAAGGAAAGCAAAATCGTGTAATACTTACTATATGTAATAATAAGCCTATTGTAAGCATTACAACTGTAGTAATCGTGGTGTACCCTATTAAAATGGCTAACCCTCAGAGTCGAAGGAGGGCTTATAGAAAAAGGAGGCAGAATTGACAAGAATATTGAAGATATTCTTATATCAAGATAACTCTGTCAGATGTTACCATAAGAAAATTGAGCTGGTTAGCCTAGACCATAATATTGGTCCAGATCACTTAGTTGGGAAACCTTATTTTTAAGAGCGCTACAAAGGAGTGAAGTATCGCTGAAAGAGATAATGAACACTTAATAGTAGCCTATGTCCTATAGGGCTCTGTTATTAGTATATATTTGGGATATTAGGCATTGATAAAAAAAAATGTGCATTTAGAGGGTAAATACATTATAGAATGTAACAGATCTTTTTATATTAATTCTGTGTCCTAATTTGCTGAATTTATTTATTAGTTCTGTCAGGGGTTTGTGTGTGTGTAAAATCTTTAGGATTTTATGCACTTAAGATCATGTTATCTGCAGACACTGATAATTTTACTTGTTCCTAACCAATTTTGTTGCTTTTTTGTTTGTTTGCTTGTTTTTATTTTTTTGCCTAATTGTTCTGGCTAGAACTTCCAGCAGTATGTTGAGTAAAAGTGATGAAAGCATCATCTTTGTATTATTCCTGATCTTAGAAGAAAATCTTTCACTTTTTTACCACTGAGCATGATGTTTGCTATGGGCTTTTAGTGTATGGTGTTTATTATCTTGAGGTTGTTTCCTCTGTTCCCAGTTTACAGAGTATGTTTAACGTGAAAGCATTAAATTTTGTCAGGTGCTTTTTCTTCATCAATGGAGGTGATTATATGTTTTTTCCCCCTTCATTCTACTGATGTAGCATATTTCATTAATTTTCATATGTTGAGTCATCTTGCATTCCAAGAATAAATCTCAGTTGGTCATGGTAAATAATACTTTTATTCTGCTGCTCAATTCTGTTCACTAGTATTTTGTTGAGGTGTTTTGCATCAAGGTTCATAAGGATATGCATCTACAGTTTTCCTTTTTTGTAGCTTCTTTATTTGGTTTTGGTATTGGTAGCCTCAGAATGAGGACAGAAGACTTTAATCTTCTTCAATTTTAAAACAAATTTCAGAAGAATTAATGTTAGTTCTTTAAATATTGGTAGGATTCACCAGAGAAACCATCAGGTCCAGGGGTTTTCTTTATTGGGAGATTTTTGGTTGCCGTTTTGATCTCCTTACTAGTTACAAGTCTACTCAGATTTTCTTTATTATTGGTCAGTTTTGTGTTTTGGAATTTTTCCATTTTATCTAGGTTAATTTGTTGGCATAAATTTTTTCATTGTACTCTTTTATAATATTTTGTATTTCTATAGAATCAATATTAATGTCTCCAATTTCATTTCTGATTTTAGTGATTTATGTCTTCTCTTTTACTTATTAGTTCTTCTAGCTAAAAGTTTGTCAATTCAGTTATCTTTTCGAAGAACCAGCTTTTGGTTTCATCTGTTTTTTCTTGTTTATCTCTTCTCTCTTTTGTTTCTCTCAGCTCCAATATTTATTATTTGCTTCCTCATGCTAGCTTCAGGTTTAGTTCTTTTTTCTAGTTCCTTAAATTGTGAAGTTATGTCGTTCATTTTAGATGTTTTTTATTATAACTTTTTATGCTATAAATTCCCCCTTTGCCACTGTTTGTGCTGCATCTCATAAGTTTTGGGATGTTTCATTCATCTTAAAGTAATTTATATTTTCCTCATGATTTCTTCTTCAATTCATTAGTTGTTAAAAAGTGTGTGGTTCAATTTTTACAGTTACGTGAATATTCCAGTTTCCTTTTGATATGATTGCTAACTTCATCCCATGTGCTCAGAGAAGATACTCTGTATGATAATTATGGTTTTTAATCTATTGATTATTTAATATTAATTTGTGGCCTAACATAATTAGGTTATTATTTATTATGTCATTAATTTATTAATAACGTTAGTTTCTGTGATTAAGTTTTGACCTAAAATATAGCCTATCCTGGAAAATGTTTAATGTGCACCTGATAATGTGTATTCATTCTGTTTTTGGGGAATTTACCTTCTGTCTAGTCATTCTATCCATTATTATGAGTGGAATATTAAAGTCTGTAGAGATGTATATTTCTCCTTTCAATTCTGTCAGTTTTTTTATTAGGTGCATAAATGTTTATAATTGTTATATCTTCTTGCAATATTGAACTCCTTTGGTCTTGCCACCTTTTTGATTTTAAGGCTATTTTTTTTCCATGTAGCCACCTATGCTCTCTTATGTTTACTGTTTGCTTGGAATATATTTTTCCATGTTTTCACTTCCAGTTTATGCCTTTGTATCTCAAATGGGTCTCTTTTAGACAGCATATAGTTGGATTATTTATTTTTATCCATTCTTCCAATCTCAATCTTTGATTTGAGAGTATATCATTTTAACTTTAAAATAATTATTGGCAGGAAAGACTTTTTTTTTCCTTCTCCTGTTACTTTTCTACATGCCTTATAGCTGTTTCACCTTCCTTCCTGATTGATTTTGTAATGAAATGCTTAAATTCTTTTCTCATTTTCCTTAGTGTCTATTTTATGGAGTTTTTGTTTATGGTTATCATGTAAATTGTATTTAAAATTGTAAATTTTTAATACTCCAATTTGAATTTATACTAACCAGTAAATTACAAAACCTGCTCCTTTATAGTTCTGTCCCCACCCCTTTAGATTGTCGATGTCATACTAGCCTCTGCGCTAATAATTGTAATACTAGCTTCTACAGTAATGCATTTATTTTCTTTTAAAGAATTACTCTCTTAAGTCACATGGAAAACAAAAATTATTGATATAAACCATTGTTACAATACTACTAGCTTTAATAATTGCCCATGTATATACCTTCAGTGAAATGTTTATTTAACTATATGCCTTGGGGTACTTTCTAGTGTTCTTTAATTTCACCTTTAAGGACTTTCTTCATTATTTTTTTCAGGTGAGGTTAAGTTATAAAAAACTCCCTTGGCTTTTATTACTGGGAAAATCTTAGTGTCTCCCTCACTTTTGAAGCACAGTTTTGCTGGACAGAGGAATTTAGTTGTCAGTTTTTTCTCTTAGCACTCTGAGCCTATTAATTCACTGTCTTCTGGCTTCCAAGTTTTTGATGAGAAATCTGCTGTTATAATCTTATTTAAGATCTTTTGTACATGATGGCTCGCTTTTCTCCTACAGCTTTCAAGGTTCTCTCTGTCACTGCCTTTTGAAAGTTCAGTCATTATGGGTCTTACTGTGGGCCTCTTGAATTCATCCTTCTTGGAGTTTCTTGAACATTTACATTCATATATTTCAACAAGTTGGGGACATTTTCAGCCATTATTTCTTCAAATATACTCTGTCTCATCTCTCTGTCTTCTGAGAGTCCTATAGTGCATATATTGAGCTGCTTATTGGTGTCCCACAGGTCCCACAGGTCTCCTAGGCTCTACTGACTTTTCTTCGGTCTTTTTTCTTTCTGTTCTTCAAACTTAATATTTCCATTTTTATTTCTTAAAGTTCACCGACTCTATCTTCTGCCTACCAAAAACTGCCTTTAGTGTCACTAGTGAATTTTTCATTTAAGTTATTTTACTTTGCATCTCCAGTTTTCTTTTGGTTTCTTTTTAGCTTTTCTATCTCCTAATTGATATTTACATTGTGCTCACACATTGTTTTCTTGACTTTCTATATTTCTTCCTTTAGTTCTTTGAGCATCTTTAAAATAGTTATTTTAAAGTTTTTATGTATCAGATCTGGCATCAGGTCTTCTCCAGGGATAATATCTGTTCCTTGATTTTTTTCCTTTTAATGGGCCATACTTTCCTGTTTCTTTGTATATTTTGTGACTTATTTTCTTGAACTGGACATTTGAATCTAATGATGGGATAACTCTGGAAATCAGGTTCTCCTTCCCAGGAATTGTTGTTTTCTCTTGTTGTTTCTGGTTTTATGTTTGTTGTAGGGTCTGAGGATCAGCCTGATGTGCAAACTGAAGGTCTTCTCAAATCTTTTCTGAGCCCTTGTCTGGGCATGCACATTCACTCTAATTCTCCCCACATATGCAGTTGTTTTTTGAAGTCCTGATGTTAATGTCTGAAAAGAAAAAAAAAAAAAAAAGAGGGCTGCAAAGGACACTGGATCTTTAAATTCCTGAGAAGTGACTTCAGTAAGCAAGGAGTGAGCTTGCAAGAGTCAGGGACATGTGACAAGAATGTCTGCCCCCTTTCGTCTGCTTTTCTAAGATCAGAAGCAGCAGTTAGTGATAAGAGTACAGATCCCAGATATTTGTGAGGACAGGCCTTTTTTTTCCATCCCTGGCTCCCACAGGCTGTTTGTGAGCTGTTCCAGGAACACGTGTACAGCTGCCTGCTGGGAGAGTGGAGTGGGTAGCTGCCATTATGTTAAGAGCTGAAAGTTAACGATGTTTTAATGCAGTTTCCCTGTCCAAGTCTTCCCCCTGGAAACTGCAAGTCTTCAAGAGACTCCAGAGTTCCAAAATGGTTACATTATGCAGATTCTAGCACTGCAGTTATTGTCTTTTTAGGGACACAGATTCTTGGTGCTTCCTACCTTGCCATCATCCCAGAATCTTCTACTAATACAATGTAATATATAATCAGTGAGTGAACTTTGGGGGAAAAGTCCTCTGGAAGTCGGTATAGGCAGCTTAACTGACTTTTTTTACTTAAGTAAAAATATCTAGTCTAAAGTCAAAATCTGCTAGGCACTTTGAGGAATACCAAGAGGTTAAGACATATACTATTTTTATTGTAGCCTTATTGAAAAGGACAATATATACGGAGAAGAGTCCAAACAAAATAGTAAATGAGAAGTACCAAAGAAATAGACTTATTCATGATCATTATAAGCAGAGCTTGAGGTTACTGGAAATGTAAATCATCACAGATTTCATTGAGTAGGAGTTTTTCTGATCTACTCCTAAGAGGATAATTCTGATCTGAAGAAAATTCAGAAGCCCTAAAACTTACCTAGCACTTACTGTGTGGCAGATGCTGACAAAGCCGTGCAAGATATATACTATTATCCCCTTTTTAGTTGAGGAAATGGTGCTCAAGAAGCAGTAAGGGACTTGCCTAAGCTCAAATAACAAGTCAGCCTTGGAGATGGGAGTCGAATGCAGTCAGGTAAACTCAAGGGCCTGATCTCTGCACTCAGTCATCATCCTAACTGAGCAGAATGGCGTGAGCAGAGGAGAAGTAAATATGTGATATGACTGCCTGAGATAGCAAATACCTGTAGGCGTGACAGATTTATTTAGACATTTCGCTCTAGGTCAGTGTGTGCTCAAATATAAAAGCTATTTATATCATTAAATTGCAGATTTAGTTAATACTTTCATTATAGGTCATTTAAGAGACTTCTCCCTCAAACTACTGTAATGCTGGAAAACAACCATATAAAATTTTCCTTCATTGTTATGTGCATCATGTTAACTGGTAAATAAAACAGTTATCTTTTCTTTTCTCATTTAGTTATGAATTAGTTGGACCAAAAGTTCTATATTGTGAAATTTCTGGAAATAGTGTGGATTGGAGTGGTGATATTCCACAGTGTGAAAGTAAGTATATTCTCCACTTAGAATTTTGAGCTGCAGTTCTCAAACTTTTTGGCTTTGGGTTTATTTTATACTTTTAAATTAACAAAAACCCCATTAAGCTTCTCTTCAGGTGGGATATGTCTATTGATATTGATTATATTGGAAGTAAAACCAAGAAATTTTTTAAATGATTATGTGTTAATTCATTATTAAGAACAGTAAGCACAATACATATTAACGTATGCAAATATTTTTTATGAAAAATTAAAAATTTCAAAACAAATAGAAGAGTGGCATTGTTTTACATTTTTGCAAATCTCCAGTATTTGGAGAGATTTTGCAACTCTCCCGAACATCTGGCTTCAAGGTAGACCTCAGGATTCAGGTAGTTGCATTAACACATTATTTGTAGTCTCTGGCATATTTCACCATACAGTCTTAAGGATGAAAGTGAAAAAAGATAATACATTTTCTCATAGAAACTTTCTTTTAAGTGGATATTGGATTCACAACTACATTGTAGAAATCATGTGTTAATTAATTTATTGAAGGCAGTTCAAAGGCCATCACTAATGCTGTCTTAATCTTTTGCCTTTTTTTTTTTTTGCCTTTCTTGTCATTATCTTCTCTCTTTTTAAGAGATTTTGTGTCAACCACCTGGAAAAATACCAAATGGAAAATATACCAGTAGCCACAAGGATGTATTTGAATATAATGAAGTAGTAACTTATAGCTGTAATCCTTCAGAGGGACCAGACGACTATTCACTTGTTGGAGAGAGCAGACTAGTTTGTTCTGGGGCAAACAAATGGAGTAGTGACCCTCCTGAGTGTAAAGGTAATAATATTTCTATTCATTTCTTCATTTTTAAGTAGTTTTGAAACACTTTGTATATCCTTGTACAAATTAGTAAACAAAAGAGCTTTATGTATTTACTTCTCATATTAAATTGGTTTCTCATTTAATATGAGTAAAATAGAACCAAATATAGTTCTAATTGTAGACTCTCCCCACCCTTCTTCCCACATGTTCTTGGATTTCAATTTATGCACAGTGAATTACTACATAGATGCATGAATTAGTATTTTTTTTTTTTTTTGCTTTGAAGTATCAAAACTAAACATGCATTGGCTTAAAATAAAAAGAGTTTTATCTTGTATTACAAGAAGTCTTAGAGTTCTGGCTACAGGAAATGGTAAATTGTGACAGACTTACCCTCTCACCAATAAGATTAATAAACTCTAGATGAAACATACAGGCGTACCTTAATTAATTATGTTTTGCTGTATTGCTCTTCACAGATATTATGTTTTTAAAAATTAAACACGAGACCCTCACCAGCAAAAAGATTATGCCTCACTTTATTTCGATACTCATTTTATTGTTGTGGTTTGATACCAAACCTGCAATATCTCCAACATATACCTATACTTTAAAAACAATGTTTAAGACATTAGAGCATGACTTAAAACAGGGAGGCACCAAAGGGTATTTGACTTTTGAAAGAAAGAACCACCAAAGAATAGCAAAATAATTACTCTTGTCAAGTGCAAATGGAGCATTCTCTAATTACATATTCTAAGCAATAAGATAACTTTAAACAATTTTTAAAAAATTGAAACCATTTACTATACATATCTGTTCACAATGGAATGAATGTAGAAATCAAAAAGATATCTAGAAAATCCCCAAATATATGAAAATTAGGCAAGACACTTCTAAATAATAATCTATGAACAAAGAAGTCACAAGCAAAATTAGAAAGTGTTTTAAATCAAATAAAAATGAAAATACAACATTTTAAAATATTAAAATTTGTGGGATAGAGCAAAACATTGCTTAGGTAGGATATCAAATAGCATGAAGTTACCTATATTAGAAAAGGGGAAATGTTTCAAATCAATAATTTAAGCTTCCACTTTATGAAGCTAAAAAAGAAGAGCAAATTGTACCCCCAAACAAGGAAACAGAAGGAAATAATAAAGGTAGAAATCAATGAAATTGAAAAGACAAAAAAGTAGAGAAAATCAGTGAAACCAACACATAGTTCTTGGAGAAGATCAATAAAATTTTTTAATGTATAAACAGTCTGATAAGAAAAGAAAATATAAATTACTGATATCAAGATTGAAAAACAGAACATCACTAAATATCCTGCAAATATTTAAAGGATAATGAAAGAATAACATGAACAACTTAATGCCTATAAATTTGACAAGTCTTCTCACAAAGAGAACTGTTCTCCCTAAGGAAATCTACCAAACATGTCAGAAGTAAATGATTATCGACTCTACACAAACTCTTCAGGAAAATACAACAGGTGGTATACTTCTCACCTCATCTCATGGGACCAACATTGTGCTGATACCAAAACCATACAGCAACATTTCAGGAAAATGACAAATAATATTCATAATGAACATAGAACCAAAACTCCTTAACAAAATGTCAACAAATCAAATCCTTGTCATATATAAAAATAAGAATGCAACATAATCAAGTGGAATTTATTCCACGAATACAATGTTAATTCAAATTTTAAAATTAATCAGTATAATTTACTGTGTCAGGAGCCTATATAAAGAAGAAAAAAATACATGGTCATCTTAACAGATGTGGGAAAAATAAAGCATTGGACAGAATACATCATCTTTTTATTAGAAATCTTTTCAGTGAACTAAGAATGGAACTATCTCCCTAATAATTGGCTCCTACAAAAACTCTATAGCTAACATTTTACTTTTTGGTAAATGACTGATTTATTTCCCCAAGGTAGGAACAAGATACTCTCACCACTCTATTTAGCATTGTATTGGCTGTCCTACCCAGCACAATAAGGCACGAAAAAGAAATAAGCATACATTATGGAGAAAAAGTAGTAAAGTAGACTATAGTCCGTATGATATGATTGTATATGTAGAAAGTTGGTAAGACTGAAGTTTTAGCCACACTGCAAACACAAGATCAATGCACAGAAATCAATTGTATGTCTATATGCTAGCAATAAACTATTAGACATTGAAACTTTGTAATATTTATAACAGCTCAAACTACATATAATATTTAAAAATAAATTTCATAACACGTATAAATTTCAAATGGTAAAAACAACTAAAAACTTATAAAAGAAATTAAAGAAGACCTTAATGGAGAGAAATTAAGTGGTTGTGGATTGGAAGACTGAATTATAGTAAAGGTGTCAGTTTTCCATAATTGATCTATAATTTCAGCACAATCCCAATAAAACCTCAGTAGAACTTTTTGTACAAATTGACAAACTGATTCTAAAATTTATATGAAAGACATAATAGTGAAAATTTTGAAAAAAATTAGAGGACTTATTCTACCTGATGTGAAGACTTATTATAAACTACACTATAAAGCATATAATCAAGATAGTGTGGTTCTGGTGAAAAGATAGCCCTAGAGAAAAATAGAACAGAATAGAGAGTCCAGAACACACCCTTTTAAATGTTTGTAGTAGATTACATTGCAGATGTACAAATAATTCAGTAAAAAAATGGTTAAAAATAGGCATAATTTGATATCCATATCCAAAAAAAAACCTTAACCCATGTTTGCACCATATACATTTACTGAAAACATCACAGACTTAAGTATAAAACCTGAAAATAAAAAACTTTTACTAGAAAATATTTGTGACCTAGACCAAGATTTCTTAAGTCAATCATAAAAACATGATTTTTTAAAGTAAAAAAATTAATAAATTAGATGTCTTAAAAACTCAAAAACTCTGCTCTTATAAAACATAAGAATGAAAAAAAAATGAGTCCTTGACTGGGAGAAAATATTTGCAAAGAAAATATATACAATATGTAAAGTTATGTAAAGAACTCAAAATAATAAGAAAACATCCCATTTTTTAAAAATGGGCAAAATACATGAAAAGTTACTCAATAGCATTAGTAATCACAGACATGTAATTTAAAATCACAGTGATTTACAATTAAACACATATTAGAATGGCTAAAACTAAAAACAAAAAGCTAATAATACCATTACTGGCAAAGATATGGAGCAATTGCAACTCTCATAAATTGCTGTTAAGAACGCAAAGTTGTATGACCATTTTGGAACACAGTTTAGCAATTTCTTATAAAATTGAACATACACTTACCATACAACTCAGAGAATACATTCCTGAACCCAGAGTGAGGACAACAGTGTCCAACATGATTTGAAAAATATTTTTAAAAAGAGAGAGACTTACAGAGCTGTAGAAGAGTAGCTAGCAGTCAAACATACATATTAATGGATTTTCAGAAAGAGGAAAAAACAGTATAGACAATTACTTGAATAAATATTGGCCACAAATTATCCACATTTGATGCAAAACAACAACCTCACATGTTCAGGAAATTCAGTGGCCCTAGCAGGATAAATAAATTTTAAAAATTTACCAATAAACCTCCACTAAACTAAACATATCATGGTAAAACTTTTGGAAAAAAAAAGATAAAAGAAAAAGCAGCCGGTGGGTGAGAGGGGGTAAAAAAAACACACATTTCCTCACCCATCTAAGTAAGAATGACAGCTGACTTCTCATAAGGAACTCTGAAAACTAGAAGACAATAGTGTCTATTAAATTGCTGAAAGAAAAATAAAACACATAACCTAGAAATCTCTGTCAAAGATTTCTTTTATTTTATTTTTATTTTTCAATTACAATTGACATTCAGTATGATATTAGTTTCAAGTGTACAACATAGTGGTTAGGCACTTAAATAATTTACAACATGATCACTAAGATAAGTCTAGTACCCACTTGCACCATACATAGTTATTACAATATAACTATCTATATTCCCTATGCTGTACTTTACATCCCTGTGACTATTCTGTAACTACCAACTTGTACTTCTTAATATCTTCACCTGTTAAGGAGAAATCTTTTTAAATTGAAGGTAATAAATAAAAACAGTTTGAGATAAAAGTTAAGAGAATTTGTAACTAGTTGAACTTCAATACAAGAATTACTAAAGAAAGATCTTCAGGCTGAAGGGAAAAGATACCTGATGGAAATTCAGATCCACAGAAAACTAGGAAGACTACTCTTCTGGTATAAGAGTTTGTACATTGTGGACCCTTATCTACTGCTGAGATTTAATCTTCTAAAATGTTCTCTTGTACTCACTGCCCAGTCCAGTGTTTTTTTGTTGGTGATTTTTTTTCAAATTCTGCCAAACTCATTACTGGATCCTGAAATCAGTCTAAAGCGTTGTGATCAGCACTGTACTTCCTAATTAGTAAAGTAGAATGGGAGATACTAGAGTATACTGGTATGAAGGCTAAGTATTAACTTTATCTCAGACCTGCGGGATATTCTGTTTTGCAATGTAAAATGTAGTGCGTGAGCTCTGGGTTGTAGTCAGAAATGTTTGGAAAACACAGCCCTAACTCTACTGCCTTTCTATTATTTTATTTATTTAGTTAGTTAGTTTCAAGTATATAGTACATTGGTTAGACATTTATATAGTTTATAAAACAATCCCTCTGATCGCTCTTTCTCTATTCTGGCTTTACGCCCAGCCATTACATTAATGCTAACTGCATTCCCTATGCTGTGCTCCCCAGCCCTGTGACCATCTATCAGCTACTAATTTGCACTTCTTTAACCCTTCACTCCTTTCTTTCAGCCCCTCAACCTTCCCTCCCCTCTGGCTGTCACCAGATTATCCTCTATATTTGTGAATCTGTCTTTGATTAGTTTTTGTTCCTTAAATTCTGCATATAAGTGAACTCATATGGTATTTATCATTCTCTGTCTTATGTCACTCAGCATAATAACCTCTAAGTCCATTCATGTCATTGCGACCTTTCTGTTCCTTGAACATCCTAGTTCATGCCTGTTGTTGCTACCTGAGGACTTTCTATTTGCATATCTTTGCATGGCTAGCTCCTTTTCAGCTTTTACATTTGAGCTCAAGTATTACCTTCTCACAAGAGTCTTCCTGCTTTACTGCAAAAGCAGGGCTGTGTATTCAGTGTCAGCATGAAAATTTTTAAAATCCCTAGAGCTAAAGAGTATGTCAGAAGTTGAATTTGAACTTAACAGGAATTTGTATCTAGTAGTCAGACCTTTCTCAAAACTTGTCAGTCATAAGGGAAAAAATGTAAGAAAGCCAATAAACTATAATGACAGTCAGTTCTAGGTGGGAAATGGCTAATAGATTTCTCTAAATCTGTTTAACTGGAATTAAAATGCACAAATAAAGTATGTTAAAAAAATTAATATCCTGCCATCTAATCCTTGTCTTTTTGTTCCCAGTGAAAATACACTTTGCACTAGTTTTTCTGTCCTATTTTTAAGCACCTTCCCATTAATTCTGGCATTTCTCTACTTTTCAGTGGTCAAATGTCCATATCCAATAATCAAAAATGGAAGACTGGTGGCAGGATTTGGAAAAAAATTTTACTACAAAGCGCAGGTTGTATTTGAATGCAACCAGGATTTTTACCTTAAAGGCAACAACACAATTTTCTGTGGTGCTAACAGTATATGGGAGCCTGAGATTCCAGAATGTATTAAAGGTACAGAGGGCGTCTTTTTCCTTGTTGGATTTTTTTTTTTGGGGGGGGGGACTTTATTTCTCTGAATTAAATAGAAATGATACACAGTAATTGAAAAGAAGCAAGTTTAGTATTCAACTCTGTCTTGTATTCATTTCTATGAAATGTAAAATTCACAAAGAATTCTCTTGTTATTTCCTATATTTTCATAGGATTAGCACATGATGGACACACACAGGTGTATAACTTTTTCTCAGGCTTTTTAGGTTTAAAAGTTTATAGCAACAGTCTATGGCGTGCCACCCTGAACACACGAGATCTCATCTGATCTCAGAAGCTAAGCAGGGTCGGGCATGGTTAGTACTTGGATGGGAGACCACCTAGGAAGACCAAGTGCTGTAGGCTTTTTTAAAAAAAGTAGATAGCAAACACTTTTCATAAAATTGAAGCATGGATATTTTTTATCTAAATAAGTCAAAAATGAAAGGTAGAATTGATATAAATGAAAAATTAATAATTCAATATTGGTTCGTCAGTTTTAACTCCTTCTAGTACCAAACTTCCCATTTTGAATCATTCAGGTTTAGTAACACCTTATATTTTTCAAAACTTTTAAGTTATTTTTGAAAATAATAGCCATAACTCCCAAGTATTTGACCCAATCTTCCTTATTTTATTTTCCAGTGTCAACTCCTCTCAGTACAAAATCTCCAATTTCCAGTGTCACAGGTTTTGTAACTTCTAACTTAAATTTTTCAAAATTCTTTGACTTTCTGGTGATTTTTTTGAAATCTTTTGAATTTCTTTACATTTCTGATGATTTACACGCGTTCATCATGTTTAGTAATGAAACAAGAAAGAACATATTTATAGCCATTTAGTTGTTACACTTAGTGATTCTAAAATTATTTGCCATAGTCCTCAGATATAAATAGCTATATTAACTTATAAGTTATGTAATAACTTTAAATGTGTTTATTTATATATAAAATGATTAATACCTTCCTCATTACAAAGTAACCTTTAAGCAGGATCCATTTAAATCACTTAACATAATGCTTGGCATGTAGGAAGCTCTTAAAGGAAGCTCACATGACTTACAGCATCACTCCATTTAATATTAGTGAACAGGAAGGTCCATGGCTTCTGCTTTTTTTAATCTGTTTTCTCTTTCGTCAACTTCATTGTTTTATTCATTTTAAAGGTGATCTGGTGACACCTTTACAGGGTATCGTCCTCATCCAGGACTGTGTTTTATTTCCTGGCTTGCAGCCAGTTTTAGTTCTTTTTATATAGTACATTTAAACTGGGAAATTTCTACTGTCTCTAGAACAAGTCCTGTATTTCTGCCATCACATCTCATGCAGTTGTTTTTTTCATTTTACTGAGCTTCTTTATTTGAGAATAGAAACTAAATTTAATAGCAACTGAAAGGCAAGAAAAGTCCTTACTTATTGAAATGAAATGGAGGGTTTCTTGCATGGACAACTGATCAACTGCTTTGCTTAAGATTAGCATGATTATTTTGACGTGGTGGATGGAATTGCCTTTCTGATTTCAGTGCTGCCATCTCTTCTTGGCTTCTTTTTGATTAAGTAGAAACCAGAGACAAGAGGAACAGTGGGAAGAGCAGTAGCCTGGGCTGACCTTGCTCAGGGTCCTAGTTTGGCTTTGCTTACTCGAGTACCATCCTTCCTGTGGGCTTTAGTTTTCTGTTGTTTAATGAGGGTGTTGAATGCAAATCTCAATCACTGGCTTCTAATTTGCTTGGATATTTCCTGTTGTCCTAATATTTTAAAGGGTTTAGGGGAATTATGCATGTTGACATGGTAATTTGTGTACCTTTTTGTAATTCCTGCATGCTTGGTAGCTGCCTAGAGTACTTTAGCTGAATGGTGTGAGGTTTTGTGGGGAAAGAGGTGGTTTCTTGGTGGATGGATACATTAAGATTGCATGCGCAGTTTATTCTCTTGACCAATCCCTGTTTGCTGATGTAGTTCTAGTGGGTCTGTGCACTGTGGGATACTGTGTCTGTTGATGTGCTCTTTTGAAAGAGTTGACCTCAAGTATTCATAAAGGATTTATAAATTATTTTAAAATTACTGATACAGTTTAACATTTGAAAGAAGGGGAGCAAATTGTGGGAAAAGTTTACAAAGTATAAGGGTTTTTAAAAAATATTAAAAGTCAAAATTGTTTTATGGGTCCGAAAATTTTTATTAGCAGTTAAAGAAAGGATCAGTAGCAACATATAATGGTGATAAGGTAGATCTAATTGTTCTAATACAAAAAAATGTCTTAAGAAATACTAAGGAAAAAAAAGGGTAGAAATCTTGTGCTGTATGTAGTATGAATGATACTACTTGAATGGTATTTTTTAAAGATAACATGTTTATTCTGATCTTTTTAATGATTTATTATTAATTTCTAGAGTTTCCATTATAAAATATAAAGCTGTAGTGAACATTTCTATACATACATCCTTATGTACTTTCATAAATATATATTTAGGTTAAATTCTCAGTAGAATTGTGTATGTATATTTTTCATTCTGAGGACTAATTAATCTTTTTTTAAAAATAAAAAATTAAATTTATAATATCATATAGATAAAGCTGGTGAATGGAATCAAATTCCGTTCCAGATGTCAAGCCTACTATTCCAGCCACACCTTCAGTTACAGATCATCCAGGTTCTGTAACTCTTCCAGGTGTCAAGCCTACTACTACTAGTCCAGCCACATCTCCAGTTTCAAGACCCACAGGTTCAGTTACTCTTTATTCTACTTATATTGTTAAGAACTTCATAAGGTGATGGGTGAAAACTGATGTCATGTATTAATTTACATTTCTTTTATCATCAATGAAGTTGAGGGTTTTTTCTACATTATTTGTTCATGTCCTTTGTTCATTTTTCTGTTAGGTTTCTAAAATATTTTTGTCGATTTGTCAAAACTCATTATAAATTAAAACCCTTTGAAGTGAACATCTTTTTCTTGGGTTTTTTTTTTCTTCTTATTTTTACTAATAAATTTGTAAAATTCCAAGCATTATGAAAGTATACAGAGTAAAGGATTAGTCTCCTTTGTCTCTAGTCCATTACCTGAATCAATCACTTTATAGTTTAGGTATCTTTTTATCTGTTTCTATACATCAATATCCTTATATGTATAAATATACATATTTTGGCATGTTTTCTTTTATCATAAACAATAATAGCATCATGCTGTTCATATTTTTTCTCAAACTCATTTCTACATTTACTGCCTTAGATTGAGGTTGTATTTAGATTTATTCCCATCCTTTTTTGTTTTTGCTCTAATATATGCCATATACTATCAGTGGTCATTTATGTGTCAAGTTTTACATTAATAGGTAGTTGGATGCATTTATCTTTTTCCTAACGTCTATAAGTGTTGTGTCTTATAAAGCTTTAGGTCTTCCCCATGCTGAAATTATATAAACATTTCAACCATATGTTCTGAATGCATTCTTTGCTTTTAAATCATTGATACATCTGAAATTCTTATGATATATGGAGATAGGGTTCCTTTCCACCCACCCCATTTGTTGAATACATTGTCTTTCCAGCTGTTTGAAATGCCAATTTTTGCCTTAAATTCAAAGGTTTTCTAATCATCTTTCTATTCCCTTGAACTCTGTCCATTCCTATGCCATCACCAAATCGTGTTTTTTTGTTTTTTTGTTTTTTTTTCATTGCAGTACTATTCTTAATATCTGGCAGAACACTTTCTTTTCAGAAATGTTCAGCTACTTCTCTGTTAATTTTTATAGATCAACTTTTTTTAAACATTTTAATCATTTTAAGTGTACATTTCGGTGACATTAAGTACTTCCACATTATTAAGCAGCTATTTCAAAATTTTCCATCTCAAATGAATATACCTATTAAACAACTCTCTAATATCTCCCCACACAAATATACCAGGTAACCACTATTCTACTTTCTATCTCTATGAATTTGACTATTCTAGGTACCTCATAGAAGTGTTATCACTTCTAATTTCACTAGCATAATGTTTTCAAGGTTCATCCAGTGATTTCAGTTTGGGGGAGTATGTACCTAAGAGTAGGTTTGCTGGGTCATGTGGTAATTCTGTTTATTTATTTATTTTTTTGAGTTTGAAATATATATTTTTTAAATTTATTTATTTAGTTTCAAGTATAATTCTGTTTACTTTTTTGAGGAATGACTATACTGTTTCCCACAGTGCCTGCACCATTTGACATTCTTACTGGTTATGCACAGAGTTTTAAT
Source organism: Macroglossus sobrinus (assembly GCA_004027375.1). Taxonomy (NCBI): domain Eukaryota; kingdom Metazoa; phylum Chordata; class Mammalia; order Chiroptera; family Pteropodidae; genus Macroglossus; species Macroglossus sobrinus. The sequence continues at coordinate 12,684 of PVKZ01004666.1, read as the reverse complement.
TTCTCTACCTCTTTACCAACTCTTGTTACTGTCTTTTTTTTGGATACTAGCCATCTTCATGTATATGAAGTAGTATCTCATTGTGGTGGTTTTTGTTAGCATTTCCTAATGAATAGTGATCATATTTTCATGTGTTTATTGGTGTTTTCTATATCTTCTTCAGAGAAACATCTTATTCAAGTCCTTTGCCCATTTTTTATTTGGGTTATTTGTTGTTGAGTTTTAGCAGTTCATTATGTATTTTCAATATTAATCCTTTATCATATATATGATGTGCAGATGTTTTCTCTCATTCTGTTTTTTTAATTTTGATGTTCAGTTTATCTTTTTCTTCTGTTACCTGTGCTTTGAGTGTCACATCCAAGAAATTGTCAAATCCAACATCATGAAGCTTGCCCTCTATGTTTTTTTCTTCTAAGAGTTTTATAGTTTTAGATCTTATGCTTAGTTCTTTGATAATTTTGAATTAATTTTTATATAGTATAAGGTAAGAGACCAACTGAATTCTTTTGTATATAAATATCCATTTTTCCGAAAACCACTTGAAAAGACAGCCCCTCAGCATCCTTGTGTTCATTTGACCATATTTGTGAGATTTTATTTCTGCGTTTTTATTCTGTTGGTTTGTGTATCTTTCTTTATGCCAGGACTACTCTTTTTTGATTACTGTGGCTTTTGAGTTAGTTCTGAAATCAGGAAGTGTGAGTCCTCTCAACTTTGCTCTTTTTTTCAAGATTGTCTTGGTTTTTCCTAGAATCTTGGATTTCATGTGAATTATGGGTTAGATTTTTGTATTTCTGAAAAGCACATATTCAGGATGGTGTTAGGGGTTGCATTTAATCTCTAGGTTGCTTGGTATAGTGTTAACATTTCAACAGTATTAAGCCTTCCAATCCATAAATGTGGAATATCTTTCCATTTAGTTATGTCCTCTTCATTTTCTTTTAGCAGTGTTTTGTGGTTTTCAGTAAAGGAGTCTTTCGCCTCCTTAGGTTAAGTTTATTCCTAAATAATTTATTATTTTTGATGCTATTATAATGGATTTTTAAAAAAATTTTCTTCTTGGGTTGTTCATTTTTAGTTTCTAGAAATGCAACTGATTTTTGGGTGTTGATTTTGTAGTCTGCAACTTTGATGAATTCATTTATTAGTTCAGACAGATTTGTATGTGTGTGTGTGTGTAATCTTTAGCATTTGCTATGTGAAAGATCCTGTCATCTAGAACAGAGATCATTTTAGTTCTTCCATTTCTATTTGGATGTTTTTTATTTTTCTTGCCAAATTGCTCCAACTAACCCTTGCAATATTATATTCAATAGACATAGGAAACACAAGCATCCTGTCTTGTTCCTGATCTTAAGGAAAAAACTTTGAATTATTCACCGTTGAATATAATGTTAGCCATAGGTTTTTCATAAATGGCCTTTATTATGTGGAAGTTTTCTTCTATTGTAGATCAACTTCTAAATCGTTTATTAAGCCAACTCTTATATCTGTTAAGTAGAATCACATTAATCCACAGGCTATTTTTGACAATAGTCTACTGATATATTTGCTTGCTGTACCACAAAATATTGTCATAAGAAGCGGTACTGGGCAGGAAGAAGAATTCTGATGACATTGAATATAAATTTATATTTTATGATACTACTTTTAAATAGAAACTAATTTATGTAAAGAACATGAAATTATATGGTTTTTTGTACAAAGGTAAAAAGTTTTATGAATTTAGAGGTCTTTAAGCTTTATTATTATGTTTTTTTTCTTTTTTTCTAGAACATCTCACTCCCACTGATGAATCACCTAAACATTTAGGTATTATTTTGTTTATTATTAGACTGCATTGTTAGATCTTAGAGTTCTCCATGGAAATATCATATTTCAATTATTTGTACTTCCAGAAGAAATAACCTGTCACAAATGGGAGATAATTGACATTCATATTTATTTTAATAGTGCAGATACAATGACAAATATTAGCAATAGTATGTGTGAATACATGTAGATAATACAATTTGTAAGAAGTACCACCAAATTAGAATTTCTACTGGGGTGAGGTAACTTTCGTTAATGCTGCAGGTATATGTAGGTTAAAAATTATAGAACATAAGTTGCTTTTCATGTGATAGTAGTATTTTTGTGATGGCAGTTTATAAGCCTTTTTTTTTTTTTCTATTCATACCTTGTATGCCTTGTAAAGTAATATAAGTTGAGGTAGTTTTTTCTGTAACAGGATGGTGTAGCACACTCTCTGTAGGCTCACAGCTCACACAGTAAATGTTAAAGATGATAAAGTATAGCTGTGACATTTGAATGAAATACAAATATTTCTTGATGAGTAAATGAAGAAAATATCTGTCACTCTTATTCACTTAGACTAGTGTAGTTAGGCTAATCTTTTTATCAACACTTACCTGAACACTAGTTAAACTGTCTTTATGCCAGTAAATTCAGTGCCATCTTAAGATGTTAAACACTTGATAACTTTTTATTAAAGGAAAATAGCAGAGGTAAACATGACATTGTATGCTATGACCTATAGAAATTTAATAAAAATAATGGCAGTTTAGAAGCAGAGGTACTACTGATAAACATTTCAAAGAATTATGATTTTATAGTATTATTTTATGTCTCTGGATAGTCAGAAATACATGTTTATATGCATAATTTTTATCCATTTGCCCTGGTGTTTCATTTACATTCCTAGAATATCCTTGGTAATTAAGACTATGTTTTAATATGGGGGTTGATGATAATATATTTGGAGTCTCTCTCTAGATAGCAGTAGCAGTCTCGCTAAACTAGATTGATAAAGTTTTTCTTTGCTGTAGTTTGTAGGTGATTTAATCACAATTAAAAATCTGCTATCTGGAGACTCACATGTGCTCAATTATTTTAAAATTGTTTTTATTTTTTCTCAGGTAGAGGAATCATTGCTGTGATTGTTATTGTTGTAGGTAAGTTTCCCAAACTTGGATACCACTTAGATCAAAATAATGATGTGAACATTATTCGTTTAATGATTTTTCAGTTTCTACAGTTTTTATAACTTGAAATGAAGTAAACTATTCTAGAAACACCTTACTTTTCATATGATATATCACCTTGTATTGGTGAATATATATTTTTTTATGTTCAATATTTCCATTCGGTAACAAACGCTAAATAATAGTTTTTATCAAGATGATTAGTCATTTGTGTCCTAAACATGCTTTGGGTAATTCTCTAAAGGAAACTAGGACACTTTTCTGACTCACAGTGGGCTGTTTAAGTGATTCCAGGAAATTACATTTAAACAGTGAAGAGTTCAGATAGAATATAAATGTACATGTACTTAATAACATTTTCTGACTGCTGAAATGTAAGCAACATTAATTTCATCTCCTAGATTTTGAATCTTGGTGATTAGTTTTCAAGTTACATGTCCTTTGCGTTTTGGTTTGTTGTAGTTGCTGGCGTTTTAGCAATTTGCTGCATCGTGTGGATAGTTTTGCACAGAAAGAAGAAAAGGTAAATTAAACATGTTTCTTGAACATATTGGTGATTCTCACTCTTGACCTATATTTGTGCAGCTTTTGTTTGTACCCTGTATTGTATGCTGCCTTTCTTAGAAATGTATCTGCATGAATGTGCCATCTGTATTGCCTTTCTTTACTAAAAATATTTTCAGCTACTTTTAATATCATTATAACAAGAGAAATCTGTGCAGTTGCTTCAGCTGTTATGAGTGTAGGATAAATTTCTGTGGGATTCAATGTTTAAGTTCTGCAAACAAAGTATAGATCATTATGGGTCCTTGCCTACTCTAGTTATACCTTATTTCCCAAATTAGATTGGTGTCCAGGATTAAATTTAAAATAGTTCACTGTGGAGAGTCTGACAGTTGTATTCATGGAAATTTTTTGAAAATTTTTCATTTATCTGTATAACTGAGGTAAGAAGCTATATAGATGTCTTCACTCAAATACCCAATTTGATTTTTTTTTATTTAGAGTTGTTATTTATACATGTTAAACCGGGGAAATGAAAGCAACATTATTTGATTCCCCTCTTATGTTCTTTTAATTTACTAGGTTGCAGTAAAACTGATGGGGTTAAACTTAAAGTTGCTGAGAGGGGTAAGATTTACAAGGCACCTCATTAACTTTATCTGTCTTTTTATTTGTAAAAATGAAAAAATGTGGGGAACTTAGAATAGATAAAAATATACAGATTCTTCTAAGGAGCATAGGGCTCTTAAACATCAAATTTAAATTCTCATGAAATAATTTACAATGTAATGAAAGCCTTAGAATAAGTCTTGGAACTTAAACCAAAATTAGGTGCTTTGAAACTTCTGATTTTCAGTTATTTGATTTGTTTTTCCCTATTGCTTTGGAAATAACTTTGAAATTAAACCAATAAGTTTAAGACGTTTGGTATTCATGGTTTTACAATATATTTTCTTTTTATACTAATCATTGGTTTTGGGCCATGTAATAAAAGTAGATTCTTCACTCACAAAGAGTTCTTTCTTTTTAAACTTATTATCTTTTCAAAAATACCCATAATGCCTTCATTTGAATATTAAATCTTATATTTGTAGAACACATGATATGCATATTGGATTTCTTTTTCAGTTTTTTTCCCCATCTTTACTGAAATATAATAGACAATTAGTTGTTTGTATTTCCATTGTACAAATTAATGAGTTTTTTTCAATTGTAGTCAACAGACAATAATATACTAGTTTCAGTTGTACAGTGGAGTGATCAGAGATCCACATAACTCACAGTGATCACCCCACTAAATTTAGTACCCCTCTTCCCCCTTACATATTTATTACAATAATATTAACCATCTTCCCCATGCTACACTACATGTCCATGTCTATTCTGCACCTATCCATTTGTACCTCTTAATCCCTTTGCCTTTTTTTGCTGTCCCCCTCAACCCCGCTCCCATGTATCCCTCAAAGAAGTCTCTATGAGTTTATTTCCGCTTTTGTTATCATTGTTTATTTTGTTCTTTAGATTCTACATGTATGTGAAATCATGCAATATTTGTCTTTCTCTATCTGACCTGTTTCATTCAAATCATGGACCCTCTAGGTCCATCAAGACAATATCTTTTTTCCATCCCCTTCCTTTAAGTCTCTTTTAATCTGAAGTGAGTCTCTTGTAGGCAACATATGTAGGTGTCTTGTTTTCTTATCCATTTATCCACTCTATCTTTTGGTTGGAGTATTTAATTCTATTCCATTTGAGGTTCTTGTTGATAAGAACATAGTTATTACCATCCTTTATTTCTGTTTTTGATACATGTTTTTTCTTCTTAAAGAAGTCCCTCCAACATTTCCTGTAATACTGGCTTGGTGGTGATAAATTCCCTCAGCTTATTTTTGTCTGGGAAGCTCTTTATCTGTCCTTCGACTCTAAATGATAGCTTTGCTGAATAAAGTATTCTTGGTTGTAGATCCTGGGTTTTCATCATGTTGAATATTTTATGCCTAGCCCTTCTGTACTGCAAAGTTTCTTTTGAGAAATCAGCTGCCAGTCTTATGGGTGCTCCCTTATAGATAACTAAATGCTTTTCTCTTGCTGCTTTTAAGATTCTCTCTTTGTATTTAACCGTTGGCATTTTAATGGTGATATGTCTTAGTGTGGGCCTCTTTGGGTTCACGGTTTTTGGGACTCTTTGAGCTTCCTTGGATTGTATATCTATTTTCTTCACCAGATTAGGAAAGTTTTTCATCATTATTTCTTCAAATAGCTCTTCAATGTCTTGTTTTACCACAGCTACCCCTATGACACGGATGTTTTTACATTTAATAGTGTCCCATAGGCTCCATAAATTATTATTATAGTCTTGACTTCTTTTTTCTTGCCATTCTGATTGAGTATCCTTTCCCATCCTCTGTATAGGTCAATTGATCCTCTTCTTTATTCACTCTGTTTATTCTATTTAATATACTTTTCTTCTCAGATAAAGTGTTCTTCATTTCTGACTGGTTCCCTTTTATAGATTCCATTTCCAGTTTTGTTTTTTATCTCTATGTTAAAGTTCTCACTGAATTTATCTACACTTCCTCTAAGTTCACTGAGCATCTTTACAACCAGTGTTTTGAACTCTGCATCTGTTAGATTACTTGATTCCATTATTTTTGCATCTCTGTTCTGTTCTCTCATAGGGTTTCTGCTTCTTTTTCTTCTCATTTTGGCTGCCTTTCTGTGTCTGTTTCTATGTCCTAAGCAAAGCTCCTAAGTCTACTGGTCTTATTGGTATGGATTTGTGAAGTAGGTGTCCAGTGGCACAATCCTGAGAGAGGTTCAGCTGCAGGCCAAATTTAGCTCAAACCTTTACCCCTCTAGGGCTACCTGTTAAGATTCAACTAGCATATCACAGTTGTTTTGCTTATAGTTGCCTCAAAAGGCCACACCAGAAACCAAGGCCAGCTGCGTCCAGTGTGAGTCTAGGCGCTGCTCAGCATGGAGCACCTGACTAACTGAGGATACACCTGGATGTGGCTTGGATGGGGCCTCAAGTTGGAGGAGGCGGAATTTCAGGGAATCCTCTGGGCAGAGTGACCTCTGTTATCCAGTTTGATGACATCTCTGCTGAGGCTGCATCATGTCCACACACACAGAGAAGGGGACAGCTCAACAGAGAAACAGTAGATACCGCCAGCATTTCTGTACAGAGCAAGTCTCACCTCGGCCCTCACTCTGACAACTCAGTGCCCCCTGTGTAGCTGACAGGGCACTGGTGCTCAGAGCGAGCAGGTCTGTCACCACCAAAGTCTGCTCACAGACACAGCACTTTTAAGAGGCGTCTGCAGCTACCAACTGCTATGGCTTCTGTCCCATCATCCCACAGGGGACTGGGCAGATTAACGTCCTCATCCCATGCAGGGTGACTTCTTGGATTTCTTTCTAGTTGTGTGGCTTGTTCATCTAGATCCCAGGCAATTTTCCTTGCTGTTTGCTCCTTGTTTCTGTCGCAACTTTGATTTGGTATCAAGAGGGATGAACAGAGCCTCTAACATCTACGCCATTTTTTTTCCCTCTCAGTAGTTGTTTATTATTATTATTATTATTATTATTATTATTAATATTATTATTATTACATACACAGGCAATTTGAGTAGAAAATATTGTCAGTGGAATATTTTTATAATTCCAAAAGTTTCATATAGAAATAACTTCTAAAGAAAGCAAAACAAAATAACTTTGTGTTCCTCACTTTCCTTCTTTGGTTGAATCATCACTGCATCAAAATATTTAAAGTTCTAAAATATGACATCAGAAACATAAAGCATCAAAGGGAGTATATAAAATGTCCTTTTAGAATATATTCAATTTTAATTGACTATCAGCTTAAAATAGACTGCTAAAGATATAGAATGATATATATAAATTTCCTGGTAAGCACAAACCAAAAACCTACAAAAAATACACAAAGATTAAAGAGAAGGGAACCCAAATAAAACACTAAAAAAATCAGCAGACCACAAGGGACGATCAAAAGAAGAAAGGATCAGAGTGAACCAAATGGCAATATATACATGTTTACCAATAATCACTTTAAATATGAATGGATTCAATCTCCAATAAAAACTTATAGGGTAGATGAATAGACCAAAAATATGATCCATCTAAATGCTGCTTACAAGAGACTCACTTCAAATTGGAAGGTACATATAGACTGAATGTGAAGGGATGGAAAAAGATAGTTCACATAAATAGAAACAAAAAGAAAGTTGGACTAGCAATACTTATATCAGACAAAATATACTTTAAAGCAAAGAATGTAAAAAGAGACAAAAAATAACATTACATAATTATAAAAGGGTCAATCCAAGAAGAAGATATAATCATTGAAATATCTATACACCCAGCATAAGAGCACCTAAATATATAAAGCAAATGTTAACGGGAGAAGTTCACAGTAATGCAATAATAGTAGGATATTTTAATACCCCAGTCACATCAATGGCTAGACCATCTAGTCAGAAAATTAATAAGGAAATAAGCCCTTTAAATGTCGCATGAGATCAATTAACCTAATAGGCATTAATAGAACATTTCATCCAAAAACAGAATACACATTTTTGTCAAATGCATATGGACTAGTCTCCAGGATAGATAATATATCGGTGCCAAAACAAGCCTGGATAAGTTTGAGAAGATTGAAATCATATCTAGCAACTTTTCACGAAAAACACAAATATGTGGAGACTAAACGGCATGCTAAAAAACAGCCAATGTATTAAACTGGAAATCAAGCAGGAAATCAAAAACTCCTTTGAGACAAATAAAATAAAAAACATAACTATTTAAAAAGTATAGAATGCAGCAAAGAAGTTTTAAGAGAGAAATTCACAGCCATACAGGCCTATCTCGTGAAACAAGAAAAATCCCAAGTAAACTAACTTTATATCTAAGGGAACTAGAAAAAGAAAAACAAACAAAACCTAAAGCAAACAAAAGAAGAAAAGATCAGAGCAGAAATAAATGAAATAGAAATTTAAAACAATAGAAAAGATCAATGAAATTAAGAATTTGTTCTTTGAAAAGATAAAATTGACAAACTTTTAGCCAAATTCAAGCAAGAAAAAGAGAACCCAATGAAATAAATTCATAAATGAAAAAAGAAGTTACAATCAACGCCAAAAAAATACTGCTAATAATATGCCACAAAATTCCACAATCTAGAAGAAATGGGTACATTTCTAGAAGCATACATAAAGCCTCCCAAGACTGAACCAGGAGGAAATGGAAAACTTAAGCAGTCCAGTTACTGGCGATGAAATTGAAGCCCAACAAACAGAAATGCAGGACCAGACAGCTTCACGGGTGAGTTCTACCAAACATTTAAAGAATTAATACCTACTGTTCTTAGAGTATTTCAAAAAATTGGAGAAGGAATGCTTCCAAACATTACAATAAAGAAAGTTACAGACCAAGACCAAGATCCTTGATTAGCATAGATGCCAAAATTCTAAACAAAATATTAGCAAACCAGATTCAACAATATATTAAAAGGATTACGCTATGACCATGTGGGATTCATTCCAGGGATGCAAGAACATTCAACATTTGTAAATCAATCAACGTCATATACCACATTAACAAAATGAAACATAAATATCCTATGATCATCTCAGGAGATGCAGAAAAAGCATTTGACAGAATTCAACATCCTTTTATGATAAACACTCTCAACAAAGTGGGTATAGAAGGGACACACCTCAATGTAATAAAGGCTCTCTGTGACAGACCCACAGCTAATAATAATTCAGTGATGAAAAGCTGAAAACTTTTGCTCTAAGATCAGGAACAAAAAAATCACCACTTCTTTTCAAAATAGTATTGGAAGTCTTAGCCACAGAGTCAAACGATAAAAAGAAAGAAAAGTCATTCAAATCAGACAGGAAGAAGTAAAACTCTCATTATTTGCAGATGATATGATACTATATATAGAAAACCCTGAAGAATCCACCAGGAAAAATTAATAGAATTCATAAAAGAATTTAATAAAATAGCAGGATACAAAATTAATATGCAAATATCCATAACATTCCTACACACTAATAATGAACAATCAGGAGTCATTAAGAGAACAATCCCATTTACAAATGCATCAAACAGCATAAAATACCTAGGAATAAACTGAACCAAAGACAGTGAAGAAAAAAATTGAAGAGGATACAAATAAATGGAAGGATACACCATGTTTATTGATTGCAGGAATTAATATTAGTAGAATGTCTTTACTTCCTAAAGTAATACACAGATTAATGCAATCCCTATTAAAATACCAAGAGCATTCATCCCAGAACTAGTATAACTAATTAAAAAATTGATATAGAACCCCAAAAGACCTCTAATAGCATTACTAAGTGGGAGTTATACTCCTTGATTTCAAACTGTACTATGAAGCAATAATAACCAAAACAGTACAGTACTGGCATAAAAAGTGATATAAATCAATGGAATGGAAAGAGAGCTCAGATATCTCACTTACATGATCAGTTAATCTATGACACAGGATATACCATGGGGTAGAGACTGTCTCTTCAGTATGTGGTGCTGGGAAAACTGGACAGATGCATACAAAAAATGAAATTGGACCACTCTCTTATATCATACACAAACATAAGTTCAAGATGGATTAAAGACTTAAATGCAAGACCCGAAATTATATAACTCCTAGAAGAAAACATAGTAAACTCTTTACAGCATATTTTCAGATATGTTTTCTCAGGAAAGGGAAACAAAAGTAAAAATAAGCAAATGGGAGTACATCAAACTGTAAAGTTTTTGCACTGTGAAGGAAGCCACCAAGAAAACAAAAAGACAGCCTACTGAATGGGAGAAGATATTCACTAATGATACATCAATAAGGGATAAGATTTAAAATATATAAGGAACTTATACAACTTTACACCAAAGAAAAACAAACAATCCAATTAAAAAATGGGCAAGGAACTTGAATAGACATTTCTTGAATGAAGACATACAGATGGCTAATAGATATATGAAAAGATGCTTAACATCCTAATCATCCAGGAAATGCAGATTAGAACCATGAGATATCACCCCCTAATTGTTAGACCAGCTATAATCAAAAAGTTACATAAATGCTGGTGAGGTTGTAGAGAAAATGGAACCCTTGTACACTGTTGGTGGAATTGTAAATTGGAGCAATCACTATGGAAAACAGCATATAGATTCCACAAAAAAATTAAAAATAGAGCTGCCATATGACCCAGCAATTCCACTTCTGGGTATTTATCCAAAAAAAAAAAAAACAAAATTATTAATTCAGAAAGATGTATGCACCTCTATGTTCATTGTAGTATAAATTATAATAGGCAAGATATGGACACAACTAGCTATTCATTGATGAGTGGATAAAGAAGGTATGATAAATATATACAATGCAATATTAATCAGCAATAAAAAATAGAATGAAATCTTGCCATTTGGATGGACCTAAAGGGTATTCTGTTAAGTGAAATAGATGAGACAGACAAATACCATCTGATTTTACTTATATGTGAAATTTAAAGAAAGCAAAACAAACGAAAAACAAAACAAAAAAACAGAAAGAGACCCATAGATACAGAGAATAAGCTGATGGTTGCCAAAAGGGAGAGAGTAAACTGAAATTGAAATTGGAAATAAAATCAAGTAATGATGTAAAATGAAGACATGAAAAGGAAAAGGAAGGAGACATAGTATACAAAAAAAAAAAACCTGTACATATACATGTAAGATTTATACCTTAGACTTCTCTGGAGAAATTACTGCTACAATACAACAAGGCAGCTTGTGGTAGCGAATATGTGAAGGTGGGAGAATACATTTCCTTGTATCATTTCCTAAAAGGCATATGATTGGGGAGTCTGTATGGGAGAGTGTCACTGAAAATTATTACATATAAGAAACCACTGTCAACGTAAAACTGTTCCAAGTACAAAATAGTATAAAGATCATTTTAAAGATCACTAAAACATTTAAATTATGATGAAAATGGCCAGCCACAAGGCTAACACCTGCTACAGTTTTCTCTTTTTAGCAGTCAGGAAAGAATGGAATAAGATCCCAGTTGGCTGAAATGGGCCCCATCTATCACTCCTTTCTTTTCTCTTCATTTTCCATTTTTATTTAACTTTTACCATGATTTCTAGTCTTGGAATCCACAGCTCTTGTCCTGTCCTTTGCTACTGCTATAGTTTGTTTTGCATGCCATGATTGTGGTTCCAATAACCAGATGCCTTTTGTTTACATTAATGTTTTCACTTATTTGTAGTGTGTACATTTTCATAAATGCATGATTTTCTTTATTCCAGTTATATTATTCTGGGATAAGCGAGAGATGGCTAAATTCATTAGTTATTTGCGTAATTTATATATTTTTTTAATAATGTGACTAAATAATTTTTTTTCCATTAAGGATATTTATTATTTGTTTTAACAAACCTGTGTTTAATGTTATGTTAAAAATGACTGATTTGGTAACTTTGTAACTTTTAAGCTGTCTGCTTAAATGAATGTGAAAGGGTTTTTGGATTTAGTGTATATAGTGCCAGGTCAGCTGGTGTGGGGAACGGGAGGGAGTATGACCAGGGCAAAAAAACTGAAGAATCTTTAACTTGAACATTCTTCTACTTGGCTTTAAAATTCTTGAGCATTCAACAGACTCTTTAGATATCTTAAACAGAAAAATAATTTAAAAACAAAGATTTTTTTAATTAGTTGATGGAACACATTTATGAGATTTAGAGCCATCTGAGGGAACTGGGAGGTCTTATAAGTTTTACAGAGATCTTCCCTCAGGTTGAAAACAAAGTGCCACAAAAAGAAACTGTACTCAGTGTAGAAGTTAAGACGCATCAGAAAATGTATGAGTTGTCATAAAATGGATTTCAAAAACAAGGTTACTTGCAATTAATATATGCTGCCTGCGTACGCCCTCAAAACCTAAGGCTCTAGAGACCCGGACCATCTCTCGCTGTACAATCTGTTCCTCTGTGGAAGACAGTTCACGTTACTCACTTTAGGCTAGAGGTTTCAGTGGTAAACAGATTGCACAGAAATTTAGAATCTGTTCATCTGCTGGATGACCTGTAAGAATTCAAGGTTAAAGTAGCTTTGGCACAAAATTACTCCTTCCAGTTCCTGAGTGAGAGTCAGAAAA